>JANZLY010000005.1:4039067-4049322 GCA_026770305.1 Erythroxylum gonoclados | reverse complement strand
TATTAAACTGATTAAAGTTTGAAATATTAATTAATTTAAAATATTAATAAAAAAGAGTGTTTTTATTTATCGAATAATTTGAAATTTAATTAAAGAAAATATATAAATAAGATTTTAACAACAAGAATTATTAAAGAAACTCAAACTAAAAAATTAACGATTCAAAATTTTTATGGTTCGGTTGAGTTTTTTTTATCACAAGCTAAAAGTACTTATAAATTTAATTGAGAGCAAGTTTCATCTCCCCTTATAAACGCTTATGAGGAGTTCGGTGGTATCAGAGCCACCAATTTCAGGGACTCATAAGAAAGTGACCGCGTGTGAGCCCTACTTGTTGACGCGGGTTGAAGTGAGGAGATATTTAGGATTTAGTTTCACCTCCCCTAGTAAATGCTTACCGGAACACCTTTAACTTCAAATTCACAACGTACCAAAGATCAACACAATATTATTATGATACCAATTTATAACTCATAAAACCTCGTATAACAAATAAATATAATCAATTGCAGAAAACGAATGGATAAATCCGCCATGAATGGTCATTACCGAAGCTTGTTGATGCTAATGACAAATTAGGCATTGAGTTTGAATTGTTCTTTGTTCTGTCTTCTTGTGCCAGGTAAGTGTTTAAGTTGAATCATCGTCTTTCTTTGAATCACATACTAGTCATCTAAATTTCCATGATTTGTTTTTTTTTTTCCTGTTGAGTTTAAAATATTAAACAAAATAGGAAATTATTTTTGGGTTTATCATAAAATATTATATACTGAAAAGTGCAATGATTAGAGTTATTTTTGGATTTTACCGATATCTAATAAAATGAAAATATAATAAAATTTTTAAAACTTTAATTTAGTTTAAAGCTCGATTAATTTGATGGACAAATTTGAAGTGAAAACTGAAGGTGAGCTCCGGAGAAAATGATAAAATTGCTTCTTTTGACCATAAGATTATAAGTTTAGGTTACGAAAACAATTTATTTGTAAAAACACAAAGGAAAAATTACGTACATTTTGACTCTTTCTAGATCCCCACAAAGCGGAGAACATTAAACGCCGAGTACGTTGACCTTTTCTTTTTTAATTTGAAGTGAAAACTACAATGTTTTGGCCCGATCTCCATTACCTGCAGCCCGATCTTATGTTACACGATTCGAGTCTAATTTGTTTGAAAAAGCATCATTTTAGTATAATTAACTAAAATGATGTTATTTGAATCTTAAATTTCTTAAATTACAAAATAAAATGATGTACGAAGGAAAAACTACGTACATTACGAGCTACAATCAAACCGTAATTTAAAACCATGACTCTGTCATAAGCAAACAAAAACTAAGCCACCGGTCCAACTTATGAAGACAAACTGGTGCAAAATGGCTTCATTATATTTAAGTACACCTCTGGACAAAATGAACCTAATGGAACAATAAGAAGTCTAATGATCCCAAGGAAAGGAAAGGAAAAGATGGAAAATTTTACTGAATAACTGCCAACAGCTCCAAGGAATGTGCCTGAAAAGTGGGAACAAGGCCATTCCAGGACACCTGCATAGAAAATTTACTGAAAAAGAGTTCTTGTCAAATGTTCTTGACTTATGGTCTGCAACATTAAGAGCAAAAAGGGTTGGATGAAGAAATAAGGTATAAGGTATAGAGCAACTAAACTCCAGCCTAGAATCTGCAATTAAAGCAACTAAAGGAATTTAAAAGTTGCATTTGGCAATTTGATCTAAGGGTAGCGATGAGCCGGAGTCAAACTCGAAGCTCAAAGTTCAGGCTGGTCCGGAAAGCCTGAGCTCGATCAACCTTTAAGCTTTTATTCATGCTTGGGCATAATTTTTTAAATTATGGCCCGAGTTTGATTAAATTAGGCTCTGTCTGTTAACTTTTGGCCAGGCCGAGCCCGGACCCTTTTGCCACCCCAAATTTGATATTAGGTCCTTGTATAATAAAAGTTTAGATAAGTTCCCAACCTGCTCAGACAAAGGTGCAGTTGGGTCCATGCTATTGATTGCCATTTGCCACCTTTCCAGCAATAACACTGGCATCTGTTTCAAGTATCATTCTGCAAAAACAGAACAAATGTTTGAAATACAGGCAAAACATCTTGAATGTCATGAATGGATCAACATAAGAAAGCTACATGGCATCATAGAATAGATCCAAAAGAAGCTCAGTGGTTTCTGTTACAAGGTCCACTTCCCACACTAAGTCAAATCATGCTACTTGACCACTCACAACCAGCACACCAAAGAAACTGATGATTACAATGTCAAACAGATGATTTTGAGAAGTAATGATGCGTACCCTCTTTCAACAATCTCATCAAGACACAAAAAGATAAGATCTAGATTCTCAAGTGCCTCTCTTTTGTCAACATTGCTCCTAAAACAAGGAGAATATAGGTTAATGGGGAAGAGAACATAGTCAATTTGAGAATCAGACCATGATTATGAACAAAAATACCTCAAGAGAAGGGCGCCTGCATCAAAGAAACCTTGAAGAACAGCTGCCAAGATAAGCTCATTTTCATCATCACCTCCAGTCACATAGAAGTGGAGATCCTGGACAAACTTGTAGACTACAATGTGGCTGTCAAACATTGTGATCTCCGCTGCATATAACAGCAAATCAAGAATGCTATTCAGTTAACACAGCACTATCAATCTGCTACTTGAAAAAGGTTTTCAGCATTGTCTAAATTAGGAAAAATATAACTAAGATCCTTGACCAAGCGCAGAGAAGGTAGTTCTGAATTTGACAGGGGTGATCATCAGAATCAGCAAAATAATAAAGATCTTGTCTTTACAAAGTAACATAGCGCTAACAGCCTCAAATAACTAAATAAGAATTGACCAGTTGAACTTCTATAACATGAAACAAATCTAGTGATGCAACTCGTAGTAATTCACGATACCTGATGTACCTTAGCACTTGCTTTGCACAGAATATAAAGAGAATCAAACTTGAAGCAAACATGCAAAAGTTGACAGACTGTAACTGTTCACCAGAAATCAGGACTTGCATTTTATTCCTAATAGTCTTGATCATTTACTATCAAATTACAAACTTGCATTATTATGAATCTCAATGGATAAGTAAATTGTATAAAATACCACATGAAATGACAACTTGGCATCAAACGTTCTGTCCGTGCATTTGATTTCATCGTCTTTGCAAATACAGCTTTTTCAAAAGCTAACTTGGCACTATTTGTTGGCCAATCATCAGAGTAGTATTTCACAGCCACACGTTTCCCTTCAGAATCTAGCAGAAGAATGTTTTTAACCTTAGGGCATAAGTCCTGAAAAAAAATCACAAATTTAATTATCCATCACTAGGAATAGAAAGATACATGATCCCTTCAAACATCATTGGTAAAATGTGGCCACGTGGGACGAACAGTCATGGAAGGCACCAAGAAAGAGAACCAATCATAGTATGTTAAACACAGAAAACCCATCTGAAATATGAAGGCAAACTATCTTTTCCTAAATGAACAAGTTAACAATCTCTTACCAAATGTCTCTTTACTAAGTGTATGGTCTAATACATCAACATAAACTTCAACCACTGCATAGTACCAAACCTAAACTTCATTTTTAAGCACCAATTGCAGTACGCAAAAGACTAACAAAGTTCCTCTAACGTCTACAATATATGCACATTAGAAGTCCAATAAAACAGTCTCCATAATTTATTTCCATATCCAAATTAAGTAAAGAAAGGCACTGAGGATTCTGAACAACAAACAACCACAAAACAATAATTCCCAAGTCCCTACACAAGCCAATCAAACTCAAACAAAAAGGGATCCAAATGAACACATCGCCAACTATTCCACATAAGAAAAAATGGGCATATAACAAAATACCCGCAAAAGCAATCAACTTCACAAACTTCTCCATCTTATCATAATTCAGTTTCCAATCCTATCAGACTCAAGACCACGCCTTTACCAATTCATTGTTGATCCAGGAACAAGGAGAAACTCAAAGATTGAATCTTTACCTCATACCAACAAATCTCCAACATCCCTTTACCAACAAAGATAAAACACATGATATGTACACTGAAAACTTCAAGATCTAAAAATGACTGCAACTTCTGAGTACATAATCTACGCTAAAAGACATCAGATTGAACACAAAAGAAGATGGTATGTTTGTTAATCGAAATTAAGATCCATAGAGGGAGATAGAGAGAATTACAGCAGAGGTAGAGAGAGCCATGATCGATGCGAGAGAGTTCTTCCTCTGACGTGTTTGTTGAAGAGACTCTTTGGCATATTTTTTCTTCAGCTCTATTTCTCCATCATTTTGTCCCTTTTCTGTTTAATATGTTGTATGTTCATTTTATGATGGTAATTTGGTAATAACAAAAATGATAATCATGTCAACAAAAAAAATATTATTGATTTCAATTTTTATGTGAAACAAATTATTAGTCAATTTAATGATTTAAATTTTTCTGAGATCTGAAATATTTGAAAATATAGAAATTATTGCATCCTTATTATTTATAAAGGTCATAATTTAGGTTTGCTTTTTATCAATGTCAATTAACTCCTCAAATCTTGGACGTTTCCAATTTTTGTAAATTATAATACTAAATGTGAGATTGGATTGGGAGTAATATGAGATTTGATTAAGCCTCAGTTCTAACTTTTTGTAAAATTTAAATTTGAACCCTTTTAGTTAAATATAATTTAATTATTAATTTTGGATTATTTTGTTTAATTTTTATAATTGATTGAATCTAAATAAAATTTTAAAGTTCATACACTAATTTGCCACTCTTGATTGGACATAATTATTTAATAATTAATTACAATTTTAAATATTAAAATTAGAGTTATAGTTCCTTAATAATTGTTTTTTTAAAAAGTGATTTTTCAATTTTCAGATCCACCACTCAAAGAGCTCAGGTTGAATATTTTACAACAAATAAAATCTTAATGCTAACAAAGATTCATTGGAGCTAATATGAACATGGAGTTTTTGTACATGAAAAGAGATTTCTGTGAGGTTGTTGTCCTCCATCAAGGGCTATAGAAGAAAGGTCCACATTTGCATTTCCATCCTTCAGGCTCATAATTAGCATAGTTAACACCCAAATGGGCATGAACTTTGCTGCTTGTAGGAACCTGAATTGCTTTACATGGTGTGCAGCCATAGCACTTGTGTTCACAGCTTGGCCGGCTTGAACCTACTTTGCCAAACCCTCTCGTGTATGCTGCTTCACTTGTTCCTGCAACTCCTTTTTCCATGATTTTGTTTCCCTTCAGGATTGGAAGTTGATAATGTTGTTAAGTTTCTTGGTTTTTCCCCAACTTTCATGAGATCGTTTTGAAGAAAAGAAAATGGCAGAGAAAATAAGCGAGGTTGTGAAGCTACCTGCTTTGTGCCTACCTGAGAGACAGATTTTGAGACCAAAGAAACTTGTGAAGACTCTTGGATATGGCTTGTCACTGATCAAGAAAATATTTAACATTATTACTTATAGAAGTCTCTCAGGATCAGAAATGGTCCTGGAAAAATGTATACCTTCAAAAACTAACCTCAAGCTCTAGTTCAGATAAGGAAAAATGAGAAACTTCAGATTAAGTTATACGATAAGCAATTATCTGAGGATGCTGAAAGTGGCTCTGCAAAAGTGATTCCTAAAGAATCTGATGTTTAAGTACAGACAAGTTCAGGAAGAACTGTGAAACCAGGGAGGCCAACAAAATTGTTTCACTGCAACTAGGAAGGAGAGTACATTGCATGGAGTGTTTTACGTTGTTAAAAAATGCGTAAACTGACATGAATTAGCATAGGTTACAAAACAAAAGATATAGAATCATTATATAACGAACCTGGAGGATTAGCTCCAACATCATCATTAGCTGCAAAATGTCTAGTGGTTGCAGAAGCCAAACTCAATACTTGTAGTGCTAATAAGAAAAGACAGTGTCTTGATCCCATCTGTATTAGGCTAATGATGATGGGAAAAACGGTGTCAATTAAGGAGAGACAAAAGAGGGAGGCTTTGGATCACTCACACAGTTTTAGGAGTCCATGTATGATTGGTAAATATATATATGTCAAGGCAAAAAAGGGTTAATAAACTCATTCCTATTTCCCAGAAAGCAGCAAAGAAAGCCACAAAATGTTTCTTGGATTTCTCATACTAGAGCTAGAGATGTGGCTTGCTTCACTGTCAAGTGATTGAAGTTTCTTGTCAAATAGTAAAAAAAAAAAAATCTTCTGCAAGCTTTCTCTTCACTTGACAACTCACTTGCAAAACCTTATCAGCAATCTCTTCTCTCTATGTCTCTCCTTTCCATCCTCTTTAACTTTCAAGACAAGCAAATCTCTCACACCCTTTCTCTAATAAGTTCAGTCTAGAGTGCTTGACAGGTTGGTCATTTTGCTCAAAATAACAGCTCCCTTTTCTGGGAGTCTGAAAAATCTGGAAGGGCCCACTTGAATCTCTGTTATTAATTTATCTTACCTAAGCCTAGTGGTCCAGACTGGTGATACTCATATCCCTGCTAGTTTCATTCCTATACAAGGAAGAAAAGAATCCAGTGGCAGAGACTCGTATACACCAGTAGGAAAACGCATCAATTCTGAGATATTTGCGGATTGCCAGGAAGTCATTAAATGAGTTAGTTAATAAATTAATTGAGAGTGTACAGGAGTCAACCTTTTTCACAGTGTTGGTAGGTGGGGAGTCCTCAGGCTGATACAATCTGGTTCATCCATTTGTAACATCAAACATGATGGTAATTAAAAGTTTCTGGGGGTCCACATTGCCCTGATAATGTCCAGATGGTGCACACTTCTTGAGTTATGCAATTCTAACAAACACACAAATTACCCCTTTCTTGTGATTGGTTGTTCCTGGTACCAGCCAAGCTACCATGTATGGTAAGAGTTGCACTGAGATATGGTGAACCTGAGAAGCAGGCTCTTGCTTGTAACATTTCTTTCCTCAGCTTAAGAGTGTGTTGGTACTTGGTATTTTGGTTGATGATATATCAGCACAGTTAACTTTTTACTGTGAATGTGATGTGAGGAGCAGTTTTCCAAAGTTGGAGATCTAGCAAGCTCAGAAGTTTTGCAGAAGTATGAGTGAATTATTAGCAAGAAAGTGAAAAGAGGATAAATTAGGCAGTGTTTTTTGATATTTGTGTTGATTTGAGTGATTTGATTATTCAAACTTTCTTTCAGTACTTCCTTCGCCTACAAAGAGAGTGAAACAAAGCAAAGCAATGGACAAACCAAAGTTTTCACCCTATGCCCGTAGGCTCCAACGATCAACCTATGGGATAAGATCTTCTGTTTCGTATATGGTGTTTCTATTATGTTCTATTAAATCTTATTCACACATTTATATGGACCCTATATAAATATATTGATGAGATTTAATATAATAAGGTTGGAACAGAGTAACTAAAACAAAGAATTTGATGTGTCAAACTATATATATTTACATCAGTTAGCGAATTTGAACATGAGTGAGTAATAATTATTTTGCTAAAAAGGAAATGAAAAACCTCATGTTGCTTATCATTGTTAAATCAAAACGAGCTACAAAAACTAAGGAAAGCTCATGTGAATGAAGAACATGCGTCATCCCCTAGGCTCATGTGAATGAAGAACATGTGTCACAGAAGCATCCCCTAGGCTCATGCTACTATTCCAGTCAAATTGAGAACATAAATGTTTCTAATCCTGGTCTGGTATTTAGATTCAACGAAAACCTTTTCGGACTAATAAATGAAGTTATGACAGAGACAGGAACAGCCTTCAAGATGATAGTGTACAATAGTTCAGCTCTCACAATCAATCTTCACTGTCTAGAGGTGAGGACCCATCTAAACTGTCAGAAGGCCTTTTCTTGTAACTTTTATTATTGAAAATGAAAAGAAATCCATTCAAATTCACAATCTAATAATAAATCAATTAATTAAAAAAAGACTTTTCAAATTAACAAAATTTTGACTCAGGATTACCCAGTTCGTAGTTGCATGGAAACAAAGTTGTTTCCTCTTTCTAAGGGTAGCTAGTGCATCAACTAAGGTAGTTTCACCTCTACCCAAACCCCATCTGTGGAAGCTTAGTAATCAGTTCAAGAACAGTTCTGCACATTGAACAATCTATGGTACTACACTTAACATACCATATGCCAAATATCAACGTCCAAAGAGCTTTGAAGTTCAAAATGTTGAACTTTCTGATAAGAACTTGAAAACTCAACATCAGAAAAAGAAGAAGAAATAAAAGGTTTTCAATGTATATATGAAAAACTAAAGCTCATTCTTTGCATTAATGTGAGACATTACAGAGATATACATAATTTGGTATACCATATATTAGATTTAGATCTACAAATTTGGGAAACCATCACATTAGAATTTTAGTAAAAGATCAGTCTTTTCGATTGCCACATGAACTACAGACCAAACTACAACATTTTCATAAAGAAACAAGAACATTATGTAAGTTGAAGGAATCAAGAATGGAACTTTCAACTTCTGCCATTAGATTTCACAGTTATGGAAGTTATGTAAACAACCACAAATTTCATTCCAAGGCTATGTGGATGTGTCTTTCTTCTTTTCTTTATTAGGATGAATAGTTTCAGTAATAGCTTCCACCTCTTCCTTCACTCGTTCAAACACATTTGGCGCTTTTACCTCATCTGTGGAGGTGTTCTCATCAATGTCATCGCTTGTCCCATGAGTTTCTTTGTGATGGCGAGGGGATTTGTCAGGATGCACCATTGCTTCAATCTCTTCCTTGGCTCTTTCAATCAAGTTTGGCCCTTTCATACCTTTTTCTTTCCATATTAAGCACAATAAAGAAAACCAAGTCAATTTGCATCCGAATGGTAACTAGTTTTCCTCGGAAGCAATTGCCAAAGATGTCCACTTTCCTTCAACCAAGTTCTCTTTTTAAGACACACATCCAAATTATAACATCAATTCATCTCCTAGGACATAAGTTTGAACAGAAACAAAACACAGAGAGTACACCACAGAAAAAAAGACAAATGGGATTTTCAAGCAACCTTCTGTCATTGAAAAAGCTAAAAACTTTACTAAAGAAACACAATCCATATTCCACAAAAGCATCTAACATTGCTTGCATAAATGAAATATCATTCCTTTGCAAGAATCCATCAATCGATGGTGCTTTCCAACACATTCAAAGATCAAAGCAGCAGCCCAAAGCAACACTCATAAGCTTCAAATGATAAACTATTACATGCAGATTAATATACCTGTTGGAGACTTTGATGGGTTTGGATTCGACTCTGCCATCGCGCTGCTCCCGCTAAAATTCCGTTTCACCAGCTCGAAGTTGATGCAGGATTTGAGAAATGAAAAGCTATAATCTTCCTGTCCTTTGTTGAGCAAAGACAAATCTTGGCCGTCAATGTAAGAGTTGCTGACGTCATGATAACCTGGACCTATAAATGAAACAGGGCTCCGGTTCTTCTTATCCAACATGGACAAGGATGTGTTGATTTCCATGTAGGCCTAGTCAGTTTTTGCATTCTTACGCTAGTTCTTATGTAAAACACTTGATTCAGTAAACTGGCCTGCATAGAGAAACTGGCCTGCATAGAGAAACAAGCCCACGAAACCTTTTCATATCAAGAAATTAGTAAAAAAGAAGAAGTATTTTTTGCATTAAAATTTATTAGAATTTAACATTTTAAAACTTTTAAAAATAATTATAATATTTCCAAACTATTTAATTTTAGCTTTGAACCTACAAAATTAAATCTTTAATATTAAGATTTGATATATATTTAACACAAATATTATAATTAAAAATACACTTTTACTCCAAATGTTAAGTTTGACATTGTACTTCAACTTCTATTTGTGAATATCAGATTATGAGACTTAGTGCTTGTTTTGATGGATTTTTGAAAGGCTTAATAAGTACTTTTCTTTATCACAAAAGTTATTTTTAAGAAAAATGGGTGTTTAGCTGTAAAATAAAAAAGTACTTCTTTAATAGATATGGCTTTTTTGGTAACCAAAATATAGCTTTTTAAGAAGCACAAATTTGAAGCTTCTAAAAAAAGCATTTTTTCGGGTAAATTTTTCAGATTAATTAATGAGCCTATTTTTTAACCCCCTTTGCCCTTATGGTTGTACACATAATTCCTACAATACCCACAAACTCATCTTCTCATTTATTATATATTTAATTATTTACTCAACTTAAATATTTATTTTGAAATTTATAT
>JANZLY010000005.1:2237651-2248294 GCA_026770305.1 Erythroxylum gonoclados | reverse complement strand
CTTCTTTCTTGATTATGTTTGTTTTGAGGAAAGTGGATGAAGAGCCAAATAGAATTTTTTTTGGGTTGAGATATCTCATTCCGGAGTACCTGAATGCTGTGTGGGAGCTAATATGAAGTCTAATAACGGGGTACATCTATGGGCCAGAGTACAAAGAAGGATGGTTCTCCATATTGTTCAGAGTAATGGGATTGGCATTCCCTGGTATTTCTGGCCATTGCCTTACAAATTATATCAACTCGGTGCTTGGAAGGTTGAAAATTTCGTTGACATCCTCTTCCTGACAAGCTTTATTTGAAAATGGAGTTTTGTAGCACTGTCAACTAAGATAGGCTGTTTTCTTCACCGTAAAGTTGCAAGATTAATTCTGTAAAATAATATCATCACGGTCTGAGAGAAATAATATGCCGATTCCAGTCTATTTCTTGTGCGTTGTTGGTTGAAATCTTTTGTTTTCATATCCATTTTCCTGTAAAAATTGAATTGTATTTTGAAGAAAATAAATTTTCTTTTGTTCTTAATTATTGAAAATGGATTGAGAAATGATGCTGGAACAAATTCCAGGTGGTGTCTAGCTTTATCCCTAAGGTAAAAGTCTAGAATTTGACATGAAAGACAAGTTACTAAATTGCATTTTCAATTGGATATTGCAGATTATATGCTCATGTTAGTTTTCCAGAACACTTGCGGGTTCACAAGTTGGTCTGCGGCCACTTGGTAAAATGAACACATGAAATAACTTGATTTCAGGAAATTTCAGCCACTAATTCTGTCAGATTACAACTACTATGGAGCTTTAGATTTGCATCAGACCATTGCCTGTGCAGATATGACCAAGAAAATCACATGAGACATCCCTATGTTGGAGTTTCTTTATAACCCATTGCCTTAAGCCTCTTCACGTTATCTTAACACCATTCACAGATGTCTTCGACCCTATCATGGACAATCATTTTGATCTAAACTAAGTTGTTTTTTATTTTTTGTTTTCTGCAAGCATCTTGTTTTTTATTTTTGTTTTCTACAAGCATCCTATGACCAGCTTTCAGCTCTGCTTTCCTTTCTTCCATGACAACAAAAACTGGATATACAAAAAGACTTCCATTGTATAACTATTCATCAACAGATGCAACTTCCAATATCGAATAAAAGTACAAACCTGTAGCCGCAGAAGTAGGAATGATGACACCAGAAATAATATTGTTTCCGTAAAGTAAAGGTATCCCTTTCAGCCTTCTTTTAATTTCTTCATCCATTTCTCAGCCCCTTTCATGGTGCAAGCTACAAGACTAAATCTTTCAGCTCTGTCCATGGTGGAATTACTTTTCGGACACCTAACGACATCAGCCAAAACCTTCATCCATTTCAGATACCACAAGAAAAGAGTATCTAAGTCCCCATTTCTGATGAGTACTTGTTATTAGTGTCAGCCCCTGTGATTCAGAATTCAAAAAACTTCAATTTCCCCAGATTTGGCCGGAGAGTAGTGCATAGCAGAACATGTTTTTTTATCATAATTGCATATACTATTACTTAAACAAGTTCCATCTTCTTTCTCCTCTTTACTTAACAAGTTTTAAGGATGATACATTAAACATTCAACCATCTAGTTGAGTAGTATTAAGTAGATTTGCTTATGTTTCTTATATATCAGATATCAGAATTTTACTATAGGAAACTGGAACCTGTTGCTTATGATATGTGACAAGAGTTCATGTATCTGGTAGAAAATAACAATACTGCATATTTGGCTTTGATCTATAACAGCCAACTCAAAAACTGAATTCACTTGTCTGTAGTTATTTATTTATACATCTCTGTGGAAAGTTTCCATTTACATTGTATAAACTGTGAAAGTGAAAAAAAAAACATAGTCTGTATGTATACATCTGATCTTAGTGATGAAGGAGAAGCAGGCATATGCCACTAACCCTTGTTTTGGTTTCTGTGTGAGCCTACATTCTGGAGCCAATCAACAACATCCTTAATGGTTGGCCTCTTGAAAGGATTCTGGTTTACACACATGCAGGCCACATCTAACACTTGCACCATCTCCTCCTCAAACCCTTTCCCTTTCAGGAGAGGATCAAAAACTTGATCTTGCTTGCCTTCACTTCTCAGTTGCTGCACCCAACCAACCAATTCTCTAGACATCTTAGGTTTGAATACCTCCACTGGCCTCTTCCCAGTGAGCAGCTCAAGCATGACAACCCCAAAACTATAAACATCCCCTCTCATAGTGGCTACCCATGCCTGGCCATACTCTGGAGGAATGTAACCCAAAGTCCCCACAAGTTCAGTTGTGACATGAGTGTGATAAGGGAGTATCAATCGGGACAATCCAAAATCAGCGACATGTGCTTCAAACTTCTCGTCGAGGAGTATGTTGCTGGACTTGATGTCACGGTGAATAATGTGTGGCTCGCAAATCTGGTGCATGTAAGCCAGACCAGTACTTGCTCCTCTAGCAATCTTCAACCTGGTTGGCCAGTCTAGATGAGATGCACCGTCAGCTTTCTCGTGCAACCAGTAATCTAAACTTCCATTCTCCATATATGAATAGATAAGCAGCCTAAAGCCTTCATGTACACAATAACCTTGCAGGGAAACCAGGTTCTCATGTTGTGCTGTAGATAGAGCCTCCACCTCTGCTTTGAATTCTCTTTCCATCAGGCCAAAATCTCCCGACAGCTTCTTCACTGCCAACTTGGTACCATCAGCCAAAGTTGCTTTGAAAACCAAACCAAAGCCCCCACAACCCACAATGTTTGCTTGATTGAAGTTGTCAGTGGCTTTCAAAAGTTCCAATATGGTTATATCCTTTAGCTCATAGCTATCGCTTGAAAATACTACGACAAGGCTAGTATCTTTGTCAGCTGTAGATGGAAATTGAGAACACGAATTGATCGAAATTGTATCTAGCTCAGTTTTTTCAATGTCACCTCCTGGAATGATCCTTCTCTTAGACAATATCCACAGTGCAACGATAGTGACAAGTAGTCCAGTGCCAAAGCAGATACCAAGGATCAGTCCAACCAGAAGTTTGGCGTTTATACCTTTAGGTTCAACAGGATGGCTGACTCCTGATGGGTTGTTGCATGAACGCTGCAAAATTGAACCGCACAACCCCGGATTCCCAAGAAAGCTGGAACTTGGGAAAGTATCAAACTGACCTCCAAATGGTATAGGCCCTTGAAGATTGTTATTTGCGACACTGAACCAAGATACGAAATGCAGACCTCTGAGGGATGAAGGGATTTCCCCAGACAAGTAATTTCCAGAAAGATCCAACCTTTCCAAGTTAGTCAGGTTGGAAATCTGGTCCGGAATGCTACCGGTGAAATTATTATGGCTGAGGTCCAGGACATGAAGGGCTCTCAATTGGCCAATCTCTGTAGGTATATTGCCATTGAGGGTGTTATTTCCCAAGTATATAGCTGGTGGTAAATTGGAGAGTTGGTTGTACTGCTGATTAGTAGCATTATTTGGCATGACAAACACGGGTAACTCTAGATAACTGCGGTTGACTCGTCCTACAGCCTCTTGTGATGATAAAGCTGTCAGTTTTGTAAGTGACAATGGAAATTCTCCAGAAAGCTTGTTGCTTGACAAGTCTATGTAAAAGAGATTTGAAAGACTGCCCAACCAACTGGGAATAGAACCGGTAAGTCGATTAAGAGACAGGTCCAGAACTTCTAGGTTCTTGAGATTGACTAGCCAGGCAGGTATCTGACCATATAACTGGGAGCTACCGAGGCCCAAAACCTGAAGACTTTGGAATGCAGACGAGTCTATGGTGTTTTCATCACTTGGTATAGTTTCATTAATAAAATTCACAGAGAGAATCAGGGATGTAAGGTTCTTACAACCCATCAGAATCTGTAGTGCCCCAGTAATATTGTTTAATTTGTTGGTGGAAATTGACAGGAAGGACAAAGATTGTAGCGCTAATATGTCAGGTGTGATCTGACCTTCTAGCTGATTAAAAGCAAATCTAACTGCAGTCAGTGACTTGCATGAATAAAGGCTTGCAGGTAAATTACCTGTGAAGTTATTGTTGCCAAGATCAAGGATGCTAAGCTGGACGAGTTTGGAAAAATTGAAGGCAGACAGGTTTCCTTCCAACTTGTTGACACGCAAATTCAGTCTGACCAGATTGACACAATTCATCAGAGAGGGAGGCAGACTTCCTGTGAGGTTGTTGATGTGAAGATGAAGCTCCTCCAAGCTTGAAAGATTGCCAATATCCAGAGGTATTGGACCACTAAATCCATTAGAGTAGAGCTCGAGGATCTTAAGTTTATTAAGGTTGGTGATAGCATCGCTTATGGGACCAGAAAAATTGTTGAGAGGCAGGGAGAGACGTTCAAGTGAGACAACCTTGTATATGTCATCAGGAAGTGTCCCAGAGAGATTGTTGAAACCTGCAGAGAATCTCTGCAACTTGGAACATTGGCCT
The DNA here is from genome assembly GCA_026770305.1 of Erythroxylum gonoclados. NCBI lineage: Eukaryota > Viridiplantae > Streptophyta > Magnoliopsida > Malpighiales > Erythroxylaceae > Erythroxylum > Erythroxylum gonoclados. The sequence goes on along the minus strand of JANZLY010000005.1, from coordinate 2,243,835 downwards.
AGTCCTGGGGGAATTTGGCCGCTAAAATCATTGTTGGAGAAGTCAAGAATCATCACAGAGCGAGAAGAAGCAAGGCAGATATCAGAAGGAATCGACCCTGAAAAACTATTGTTGCTGACATTAAAGATTGTCAAGTTCCAAGCTGATTGAAGGAACGAGTTAGACGGACTGATTACTCCATGAAAGCGATTGCTTGACAAGTCCACAATCTGAATCATACTCGTGCCATTACTTGCACTGAAATTAGATGGCAGTTCCCCAGAGAGACGATTGTAGCCAAGATCAAGGATCTGTAGGTTACTAAGAGAAGAGAAGAACCCATCTGTGAGAGCCCCAGAAAAACGATTATGCGACAGATTGAGGTATGAGAGACGAGAAAGATTGAGAATTGACGGAGAAATTGAGCCAGTGAGGCCTTTAGAAGATATGTTAAGACCAACAACACGACCATCAGAAGAATCACAAACAACACCTTCATAGAGACAGCAGTCAACAGAAGAAGACCAATTCAAAGTAGAGGAAGATATATTGGAGAAAAAAGACAACAGAGATTTCTGATCATCTTGGTTACAGAAAGTTGCAGCTTTGGAAGAAGGTAGCAACAATACTACCACTAAAAGAAGAACAAAATAGAATACCATCACCAGAGATGCTTCCTGTTTTCTTGGTCTTGAAATGATAGAAGAACAAGTTAAGAAACCAAGTTGAGCTAAGTTGACTTTTTTATCTGTCATCATCATAGCCACCATATTTTACAGGACTAGCTCAAGATCACATAAGGTGGTGCTTGTCACGGTGTTCGTGGTGGTGGTGGTGGAGGAGGAGGAGGAGGAGGAGAAAGTGGATGCCAAGTGCAAGATTTATCTGTTCGTTAGGTGGCGACCAAAGTGGTACAACAAGACGGATTTAGAGGTTGCAGTGAGCTCGCACCCCATTGACCAAAACAAAAAGACAGAGAAAGTTGAAGTATCTGCGTACGTGGTGTCTGTGTCAGTGGATATTATAATGCCAACTTACGTATAAACATTTCCAAAAATTAAGTAATAAGATGAGCACTAAGGAAGGAGCTGTATCATGAAAAATATGAATATCTTAATAGCGTTTACTTTTTGGTGGGGGCGGCTAAGTGACTGGTGATGGTGGTGTTGATGGTGGTGGTGCTTATGGTTGTGGTGGTGGTAGTAGTGGAGGTGGAATTTTTCGATGGTCATCATTGATTTATGACCAAAAACAATTCTACCCCACAATGGTAAAAGCTTGTCACCCATTGAAGACGATTAAAAAACTATAACTCCATAGATATCGACAGATGGAACTGACTTAATTCCTTCACCCAGAGGGCTTTTATTGTCCAAACGTGGAGCTCAAGATTAACTGTGAAAAGATTAAGAATATAATAGAGGAAAATCATATAAAAGGTTCAATCTTTCATCAGATTAGAGGATTAGTTGTTGCTCGTAAGTAAGAAAGTAGAGGAAAATCATAACAAGAATCGATCTTCACAAAAATCAGTGGAACCCCATCAAACCCTTTGCTTCCCAACTTGAAGCTCAAGCAAATCTGTGAAAAGATTAAGCAAGAAAATAGAGGAAACACATGTAAAGAATCAATCTTTTTACCTAGTTAGAAAGTTGGTGGACGAAGAAATAATGAGTGAAATGACCAAATCTTTTGTTTGTGCTATGAATATTGACTGGTACAACTGTGTCCTTTTAAGAATGAGATGGCTGTATCTGCACTATTTACCCAGGCATTTGAATATAACTCGTGTGACTTGACCTGTATTTTTGTTCCTGTGGACCTCCATCTTTCACAATCATTGTTTAGTTATAGTGCTAGAGCCAGACATGGGATAAATTTCAGACTGTCATAGACTACTGGTACTGCTAACACTATCCTCTTCTTCTGATAAATGGTGTTGCAAGGTTCTTGATCAAGTTTTCATGGCGGCTGAGAAGTGTTTATGGCTACAGATTTTATAAACCAGCTCCAAAAACTCATCCACTTACCACAATTTTGTTCACAAATAAAACCCTTTTCCAAAATAAAGAATCAATTTCTCATGAAGTTTATTATTACACTGATTTTATCTGATATTACATGAAAAATTCTGCATCCAAAGTGTAATTTTCAAAGAACAGATCATGAATGTCCCTCCTGAACAAAAGGGGTTGCAACTTTACTACCAAAGAACATGATGAATCTTTAGCATAAGATACTTTTGAGTTGGCCTCTTCACTATTCTATCCCAGAAGAAATGAAAAGATAAGGTACAAGCTATGCTATGAGTGGATCTCATCTCAACTGGATCTTGGCAAATTGCAACCATTATCAGTCCTGAAAGCAATCTTTCTGTCTGATTTGGCTTTTGCAGAAAACTGAAAGGCTACAATTTTTATTGTCATGGATTTAAACTGTATGAGCTGCTTGGATCACATTCAAGTCCAGATTCTTGAGCCTCACTACTGATTCAACATGCCCCCTCAATATGTGAAGCTCCCCAAGTCTGCAAAGATCAAGGAACATTTAGCAAGCACCTTTATAACTTCTAACTTGTAGGAACTACTCCTCAAAGAATTGTTTATGAGAATGGCTAATGATTCCAGTGTACCTGGCGATTTCAGCACGCCTTCTTGCCTGTTCAGCAATCAGAGAAGATCGCCTTCCGTTGAACTCCAAGTCAACACCCGACAAGCCTTGTAGACTTCTCTGAGAAAGAATCCACTTAGCTGCTCTATCTTCCTTCCCATAATCCTTCTTAGAAGTGAAAGCAGTCTGTTATGGACACCAAAACGGATCAAGTCAAAAAAACTGAGTTCCTGAAAGAAGAATTGCAAACACCAGAGCATTGAACAGTGATTGCCAATCTCACCTTTCTGTCAAATAAAAGATTCCATGCATCACCGCTCAAGGCATAACGAACTGTGAACTTGATAATATCCAGTGGTATGTAGAAGATCAAACTATATAACCATATCACACCAGCCCATCCCCATCCAATGCCTCTAATATAAGCAAAGCTAATATGTGCATATACAGCAATCAAGGTAGCCACCTGAAAAATTGAAGAACAGCCATCTCAGTAACAGTTTGGGAATCTGAACCTGCTAAATTTGTGCAGTGGGTTGCATCCCTTAGGAGAGGTATAATGTGAAAAATTCTTACCAGTTGAGCCACCACAAAAGCACACATCAACAGAACTCCAGGCCTCTCTAAGAATGACCAACCTTGACTGCGTGTGACAAATATCAGGGCCTGGCTAATGATACTGACTTGTAGATATATGGCAGATGAAACTTCCTCAGTGTTGCTGGATAAGGACTTCACATGAAAGTGCCTCTGAGAGATGATTATCAGGGAGAGAATAAATCAGTTAAGAGATGCATAGCTAGTACGTGTTCCGACATTTTAGAACAGGAATATAAGTTCATTACCTCGAAGAAATTAGTTGACACCACAATCCAATAGAACAGGACAGTGACCACAGCAAGATATGTGCCAATGACAATGCCTGTTGCAAATATCTCATTGAGCTTCCAACTGTCGGGACCTGGAGATGGCCTTACACGATCTTTTGAAATTGTCATTATCGTCCCTAAATGTAATCACAGATTATCAGTATTCAGTATCATTTATTTATAAAAGTGGAATGAGTATTTGTATTTTGAGAATTTACCATCATTTAGTATCGCAATTATCAGTACCATAAAAGGAGGGAAGTCGTATTCCCATATCAACGCCAAAAGTACGAAACCGAGCTGCAAAAAGGATCAATTAAATTCACAAGTCAATCAAGAATGTAAGCAGAACTGATGCTCAAATATTATTGCACTAGTGCTGCAGAAAGAGTTTAATAAAGTAGAAGAAAGCCAGCTTACCACAATTCTAATGGTTATGGACACAGCATATATCTGCAGATGTATGAAGAATTGTTAGTTCTCCATAAATGAACACAAATGCTAGACATAATGTCATATTGCAACTTGTTAAGTGTGAGAATGCACTGAACTTTGTTTGCTCAAGATCATTTATATATTTGATTCCTGCCTACAGAGATCATCACGTATTTGCATCTTGATATTGGTCTGTAGCACATACCATTCTGCATTTAGTGTACTTATAAGCAAGATTGGAAACTATACTTAACTGTATAGTTCTTCATTCTTTGGAATATGGCTCTGCTGGTTAAGACAGCACTAACAATCACACTTAATCCAGGCTCAGTTAAGACTATATCAGCTGCACCTCTTGCAGCATCGGTAGAATCTGCAACTGCTATTCCGATGTCCGCTTTCTTCAAGGCAGGTGCATCATTCACACCATCTCCAGTCATTCCAACCACATGTTTCTTTTGTTGTAAAATTTTTACAATTTCAAACTTGTGTTCTGAAATAGTAAAATTATAGTTTCAATTAGAAAAAGAGAAGCATGAAGCTTTATACAGGTAAATTTTGACGGAAAATTGACCTTATCTTTCAAAAATTACTGGGACTTCAGCATTTGTTCTTTTTCATTTTGTTTGTGTCAAAAAGTTATTGTAATTTAGCCAAATTTTGAAGTAATTTGAGATATAAGTTTCCAGCACAAGTACCAGGGAAAACACCAGCAAAGCCATCTGCTTTTTCAATGAGCTCATCCACTGGAAGAGCTTCATTTTCATCCTTATCACGGCCTAACAATGATGAAGAGGGGTACATGTTTGTCCCCATGCCAAGTCGTCTTCCAGTCTCCTTCGCAATTGCCAGTTGATCACCTATTAGCATATTTATGGTGTTAGTTTCTAAAATGATATGTCTGCAGGAGGTACTCAAAGAGGCATTAAGAAAGATATCTGCAATCTGATAAGCAGCCACGATGGCTGCTTTTCTGATACACGTTTTTAAAAACCAATGATTCAAGAAAATTTCTCAAGAAAAATGTCAATAAATCTCATATTGCACTTCTCTAACAAAAGTACAAACAGATTACTAACAACTGAACGATTTAGACAAATCAACAAAATTTGCATCTACCTGTAATCATCTTAACGCATACTCCGAGATTAAGTGCTCGACGGATTGTCTCAGCACTATCATGCCTTGGAGGATCAAACAAAGGCAGCAGTCCACAAAATTTCCAAGGACTTCCTGGACTATCCTTGCTTTTCTCAGGTACTTCCTACAAGTAGTTCAATGGGTTCATTAGAAAATAAAAAAGGTATCTTATTTCTCTTGCTAAATAAAGCTCAAATCAGTCTGGTGTAATCATATTCCAACAATTATGTACAGGAAAATCCAGCCAAGAAGAATGACACAAGATCTATACCTGAATAGCAACTCCAAGAGACCGTAAGCCCCTTTCTGCAAATTTGTCAATGATGCTGTGCACTTTCGCTGCTATTTCATTTCTCTCTTGGCTCAAATTTAGAATCTGGCATTATAGACAATAGAATCAGAGTTTTGAAAGTTCAGTTAGCTACATGCTCAGCCATATATCAGTAAGTCAATATTGAGACTAATTAACTGTCCTGATAATAATTTCAGGCCTCTTAAGATAATAGTTTAACCATAATCTTCAGTTGCAGACAGAATCCTCATAAATTGCAACAAAATAATGAAAATAGAAGAGAAGAGGCTGGAGAGGTATTAAACATGAAGGATTGGTCAACTAGTGCTAGTGTTTCATATAGAAGAAATAGTGAACAGTCGTGAAAAAGTTGGTTTGGTTTTAAAACTCAACTATGCTAGTCAACTCGTGAGCAATATTGGTTGACCATTAAAGGATACAGACAAGCTACTAGACCATGAACAAACTCACTGGAACTATAAAGATTCCTTAAAACAAAATTCATTGACCACTTAAAGACAACAATTGACCAATATGAGTAATTGGGCGACTAAACAAGCATCTAAATAAAGAACAAACTCACTAGAAAGATAGAAAACATGGTTTTCTATTACACTCACTACAACAAAAATACACATTTCGCGTCATCTTTGCATAAGACGTCGCGAAATGTAGGAGGCTTTCGCGATGTCTTTTTAGACGTCAGAAAAGGTGCAAACATTCAACGACGTTGAATAAGGACGTCGTTGAATTGCCATGTCTTTTGCGTCGTTTGAGTAGTAGGACGTGGCAAAATACTATCCACGACGTCTTGGAGATTTAGACGTCGGGGAAGGCCTGAAAATTAGCTTTACCCGCG
>JANZLY010000005.1:1942151-1952794 GCA_026770305.1 Erythroxylum gonoclados | reverse complement strand
TTTCAATTTAATTCTTAGTACCTTATAAAAAGTTCTTATTTAAATTGTTTAGGTTTCTATAGTCCTCGTGGGAATGATAAAATACTATAAGATACGATCTGTATACTTGTAGGCGTTAATAGTTTTATTATATATAAAACTTGCTCAACAAGTTTTTGGCGCTATTTTTCAACATCTTGTACAATTTAGATTCCTTTGATTTAAAGATTTAATAATTTTTTTGTGTGAGTACAGGTTCTTGAACAAAAATAAATAAATAAATAAGTTTACAAAGGAAGTCGAAGATACAATAACTTTGGACATCCCAAAGAAAGAACAAGAAATCTAAATAGTTAAATGCCAAGAAGCTATAAAAAGAAAGATGATAGAGGAAAGAATCCAAGGAGAGTAGCAAAGGACCCTCATAAACATGATGAGGCTAGGGTTCATTTCCAATGAACAAGCAATCACATGACCACTAGCACACGCGACATATGACTTGTTGGAAGAGATGGTGAACAAGAGCTACCTTTAAACATTAGAATGAAGTAGACAACAGTCAACCTTCTTGATCCAAAAGGAATTATTTCTTTATATTCAATGGCAACCTTAAAGTCTGAGGTAACAAACCTTAACAAGCAATTAAACATCATAATAGCCACCTCTTTCTCTCCACTTAAAGTAATTCATAACAGATGTGAGCTATGCAAACAAAAGAGTCGTATCAGAGCTGATTGCTTCCTAGTGGAAAACAACAACATGAAGCAATCCAACTTCATGGGAGCACAATATGGTCAGGGAGTTAGCAATCTTTATTCAAACTCATATAATATTGGTTTGCAAAACCATCCAAATTTCTTTTAGTCTAATAATACAAGGAGTTGGTTGAGAAATCAAAGTCCACCTAGATTTCATCAAAATAAGTCCAGTGTCAATTATTTAAAATTAGACAAGCTCACGAGTTTGAAAAGGAAATTTAAGCAACTAGCCAAGGATCATGTTTTTTATGTTCACAACTTGGAGGTTCAAATGGTCCAGCTGGCCAATGAATTGTCTATGATAAGTGTGTGAAGCATTCCAACCAATATGGAGGTAAATCTAAGGGAGCAATTTAAGGCTATCACACATAAAAGTTGGAAAGAGCTAGAAGAACCAACAGAAAATCAATTTAAACCCTACCTTGAAGAAGACTAAGGGAAGTAAAAGAAAGATGAAGAAAAGAATAAAGGTCCTCCCTATATTCCCCCTCCTTACCCACTAAAAATATTATTCCCACAAAGAATTCAGAAGAATATATTTAATATACAATCTGCAAAGTTCTTGGAAAAGATAAATAGACTGCAAATTATTTTGTCCTTTGTGGAAGCTTTGGAGAGCATACCCAAGTACGCAAAATTTCTCAAAGATATCTTATCAAAAAAGTAAACTTGGGATGATAATAAAAAGGTCTCTATAATGAAAAAAAAGGTCTCTATAATGAAAAACTTCAGCTCCATATTTACCAGCCACATGTCCTCACAGTTGACAGATCCAGGGAGTTTTGCTATACCTTATGTAGTTTGTAGTTTAGAATTTTCTAAATGCTTATGTGATTCAGGTGCAAGTACTACTCTTATGCCATTATCTAATTTGACGAAATTGGGGCTAGATGATGTGAAGCTAACTATATGCTTATTCAATTAGAAAATCAATCGATAAAGAAACCATTTGGCATAGTGGAGGATGTGCCTACAAAAGTAGACAAGTTTATCATTCATATATATTTCATTATGCTAGACTTTGAAGAGGATCGAAACTGTCCACTGATTCTTAGTAGACCCTTTTTGAGCACTGGAAGAACTTTGGTAGATGTCCATAAAGGCAACTTTGTCCTTAGGATAGGTGATGAACAAGTGGAAATCAATATGAAAAAGGTATTAAATAATCCAAAGGAGGGCAGCTCATTCATGAGAATTAATGTAGTTGAATCTTTAAAGGATGAAGAAAAGAAAGAGGAACATATGACAGAGGGCATAGTGGTTGAATAATATAAGGAAGTCTTTGTTCAAGATGCGGAAGTAGAAAAGGAGACAAGGGTGATTGCAAAAGATGAAGAACAATTCACCATCTTACAAGAAAAACTGCTGGATTCCAATGACGATTTAGGGAGTTTCACGCTACTAAACTTACTGGGTTTTCTTAATTTGATTCATTATTTCCTTTTTATCATCTTGCAGCATGTAGTTTATTTACAGGCTACTAAACTACCATGCAGAGAAAAGGGTGGTACCAAAATATTTATTATAGACCTAGGACAAGGGTAGAAGGTTGAGTACATCAAGCTAATGACATGAAAGAAGCGCAACTTGGGAGGCAACTCAAGAATTAGGATAATTTTGATTTTATTATGTTAGTATTTAGTATTTTTATTTCTTACGTTTACTTTATCTAAAATGAAGTGCTAGAATTTTATGGTATAGAGTGTCTCCAAATTCCAATGCCCACACCATCAACTCCAAGACACTATAAATATTCTTTCTCTAAATTGGCTTTGAACATGGTTATTTAAATTGTAAAGGCATAGTAATTTATGAATTTTGTATTTTAAGTATCTTTGAGATGAATATGCATGTTAATTAAGATATGATACCTATTATTTCATTTTATGATTTTTTTGTATATATTTATAATTACATTCAACTTAATTGGTAGGCATCATTAGTACCCTTTCATGAGATTGATTGACTAAGAAGAAATGAGGTAGGCCAAGAATGTGATAAAAAAATATTAAACTAAATTCTCAATCCACTTGCCCTTTTTAAGAAAATTGGGTTAAGAACAAAGTATGTAACCAGTTAAGAGTTGTGATATACTTGAGTAATTGGGGGAATTTACGAAAAATATTTTTCTTCGCTTTAAAAGGCTAAAATGACACTCCGACTAAGTTAAATAACAAAAGCATAACCTACTTGAATAACTGACGGACATTTATGAAAAGGTATTTGCCTTCGCGTCAAAAGACTATGTTATTGTTAAAGAAAAACTTAAAAAAATGGTGGTACAATAAATAAAAACTATTGATTTTTTAAAAATGACAAGAATTTTCATGAAAGGTTACTTAGTGATAGTTTGCCTTTTTAATTGATCAATAATAATAAATGTATGCTTACAAGTGCCATCCTGGCAAGTTTACAACAAAGCTTATGCTTGTTTCAGGAACCACTTTAGTCAGTATATCAACACCATTCAAATATGTGTGAACCTTCTTCAACATTAATTGTTGCTCTTTTATCACGGACCTCAACCAATGATATCTGACGTTTTCACAAAATGCAATGTCTTGCACATCCTTAGGCTCCCCCTTATAAGTAAGTAACAGGTACTCAAAACTTGGATACTTTCTAAAAGGTCTTTTCTCCTTTGTCGACCTTCGAAGTTGTGGTTCATCAACTGTTTTATATGATTGCTCCTCCTGCCCATTATCCTCAATTGATTCATCTTTGTTATTGTTTGGATGTAATTCATGTAGCTCATCACCATCAAATTGTATTTGATTACCAACAATGTATGCTTGGTCACACACTTCATCTTCTTCTCTTATAGATTGCTCAATAGTCGAAGGAATTAGTGGAGGGCTAACTATGCCATATGATGAACTGCAGTGTGATGATTTATCTCCATGAAGAAGATTAACATCTTTCATGCTCCTGGAACACCACATCCCAGCTCTTAAACACCTTTTTATTTCTCTAGGTCATAAAGTCTGAAGCTAAACTGATCACTACCATATCCAACAAAGATGCAAGATATCAACTTTGAGTTAAGTTTCTTTCTCTGATCCTTAGGTACGTGTCTAAATACCTTGTAGCTAAAAACTCTCAAGTTATGATATTTGGGATCCTTGCCAATCCACTCTCTCTCTCGAATCTTAAAATCCAATGAAACTTAGGAAGCTCAATTAGTTAGGTGGATTGCAATTCAAACTGCTTCTCCCCAGAATGTCTTTGGTAACAAAGACATCCTCATCATGCAACAAACCTTCTCTACAATGGTTTTGTCATCCTCTCAGTAACCCCATTATGCTGTGGTGTCCTGGTTTGGTTTTCTCATATCTGATGCCATGCGATGTACATTATTCTTCAAATGCCTTAGAAGTAGACTCCCCTCCATTGTTTGTTCATAGGCACTTCAACTTCCTCTCAGCCTCCCTTTCGACCACTACATGAAACTTTTTGAAGTTTCAAACACTTGAATCTTAGAATTCAACATGTACGCACAATTCTTCCTTGAAGCATCATCAATAAATGTAACTGTAATAGGACCATAGACATCTGAATACACTAACTCTAATAACTCGGACTTCCTTGTAGATCTTCTCTTGAAAGAGACTTTATAATGCTTTTTAGCCAAACAATGATTATAAGGATTAAACGAATATGAGTTCTTAACTGGGATAAGGGATTTTGCAGCCAACAACTTTAATCCCTTCTCACTCATGTGTCCCAATCGTCGATGCCATATATTTGGTGAAGTTTCCTCTTCTGTCATGTATACTTCTCTACCACCACACACTTGAACTTTGTCTTGTATAGTGAGCAATATAACTCTCCTAGGGCAATCGTTATTACACCTTTTTGACAGTTTTCACTTCCTATCACCAAAAATGTGCTTAAATCCTTTTTGATATAACACATTCTCTAATAGTAAATTCAGCCTTAGATCAGGGATGTATCATATATCTCTCTAGGTTAGTAAGCATTCGATGTTTTTTTGAACTTAGATATCACCTATACCAATTATCTTGGCGAAACTTTGATTTACCATCTTGACACTCCCAAAATCTCCGCTCTTGTAGCTTGAGAAGTACTCCTTGTTTGGAACACAATGGTAAGATGCTCCCTTATCAATCAACCATTCCAAACCAACATTGCTGACATGTAAGCATTCATTAGTTGTACAAACTTGTGACCTTATCATCCATGCTTGAAGCAAGTACAACTGTACTCTTATCATCATCATATTCTGATTCCTCTTCCATTTATAGTAGAACCTCTTAATATGTCCTGGTTTATCGTAATAGTGGCATTTCTTCACGTCTTTGTCACCTTTGGACTTTGAATTATTTTTAGACTTGTTATGACCATTGGGACCCCTATATTCCTTCCCCTTCTTTTTGTTATGAAATCCTGCACATTGTCAACTCCAATATCCTTTCTTCTAATTTATTCATTAAACATACTCTCTTTGATTACATCTAAAGAAAGCACACCTTCAGGAGTTGAATTGCTAATCGTCACCACTAGCGTTTCCTAGCTATCTAGTAACAAACTCAACAGGAACAAAGCTTGAAGCTCATCATCTATAATGATCTTCATTGTAGTCAGCTTGTTGATTATGTCCTTGAAACTACTTAGATGCTTTGACACTAATTTCCCAACCTTCTACTTCAAATTCACAAGCCTTTGAATCAGAGAGGCCTTATTATGAGCAGTCTTCTTTTCATACAGACCTTCTAACTTCTTCCATAGCTTAAAAGGATTTTTTTTTAGACACATGGTTGAATATGCTGATATTAATCACTACAACAAAATAACACAATCTGTGACGTTTTATTGGTAAAACGTCACAGATTGTTAAGACTTTTTATGAAGTTTAAAAAACGTCATAAAAGGTTCAACTTTTTTGTGACGGTTTACCAAAACGTCACAAATTTATACTACTTTTTGAGACGTTTTTTATTTAAAACGTCACAAAATAAAACCCTCCACGTTTGGTTAAACAAAACGTCGCTAAACCCTTCTACATCAAATGTTATATTTAAAACACTCGTTTATCTATTTTCTCAACCCACATCCTAAAAATCCCTTAAATTGAAACCATATTTTTAGAGAATAAGAGCATTATGGCCAGATTCAGATCACACTTCAAATTGCGGATGCCAAAGACGAGGTCGACTGTAGACGCACAGATCTCCCCCGCCAAGACCATCTCTTTCTTCGGTTCCAGTAGTGGGGACGACGACATCGATGCCTCCCCTCGCGCCGCCCATCCTCCCAAGTTCAAGTCCGCCATCACCGGTGGAGCATCCTCCTTCTCCTCCGCTCCTAAGAAGACTAAAGGCCGTGGCTTTCGCGAGGTGGCCGACGCCGACCGCCAGACCATTGCGGCTCACGATTTTGATTCTCTCGGCTCATGTAATACCCAATTGCGTGTGAGACAGCACAGACTCGCAAATCTTTAAAATCCCAAAACAAAAACCCCTTTGCCATCGAGCTCGCTCTCCTCTGCTTCTCTTCTGCGGTTCGTCGACTGGGTTTTAATTTGACTCACTATGGTTTGTCTCTGACCTCATTATTCTCTGTTTCTTCGTGATTTTGTTGTCAATAGGTACGCTGAGTTTATTGGCGAATTCTTTTTGTTGTAGCCGCAAGGAGACTACATAGAGCTTCACAGGAAGAGGCATGGGTACCGTCTCTTTTTTATGGTTTTCTTTTTGGATGGTATAGTTCACTATCTTCATTGCTGTGTAGGATCAAGACAATAAGAGATGTGTTTATACAACCTGATGTAGCTGATTACAGTTTGGTTATTTCTTTCATCTTCCGAATCTTCTTCACCTTCACGATCAGCCTGGAGATGGATATACCCTATTCAAGACGAAACTTTCGACAAGCAGCCATTATTGCAATTGGGGGTATAGTCAGTAGCAGCTTCAGCATTTGTGATTAGTATGCTAAAAATCAGCGCTCACGAGTTTGTGTTTTGCCATCTTTTTATGATAATCTTGGCTAGTTCAGCCTCGCCTGTTGTGATTCGGTTAGCATCTGAACTTAAGTTTGATACTTCTGATGTAGGGAGATTGGCCATATCCACTTCTCTGATGAATGAGATGTGTTGTGTGCTTTGGTATTCCATAGCTATGGCTTTCACATCAACAGATATGCTTGGAGATGGCTTTCTGTGCCTGTTTGTGACTCTGGTAGTAGTCATTGTGAATAGGTTCTTTGCTCTTTGGACTAACAGAAGAAAGCAGAACCAGAAATATGTGTCAAGCACCGACTTGCTGATCATTTTGTTTCTTGTTATACTTCTCTCATTTTTCATTGAAGGCAAAGGTTATAACAGTACAATTTCTTGTTTCCTTGTTGGTATGATGTTTCCTAGAGAAGGAAAAACAACAAGAACATTGTTGCCTAAACTAGACTATGCTGTGAACAACATTATCCTGCCAATCTACTTCGGATTCAGCGGTTTCAGATGCAATTTAGGAGCACTGGGAAGTTTAAGAAATTTCATTGTTGTGGTGGTCATGATCTTACTCAGTATTGGGGGAAAGATCATTGGAACACTAGCTGCTTGCCATTACCTTAACATTCCAAGGAATGAGGGTTTAGTTCTGGCTTTCATACTGAACTTGAAAGGACATAGTGAGTTTCTGCTAATTGATGTAATCCCAAAGGATGAAGTAAGTTTCTTGAACTAAACCTGAGGCCATCCCAAGTTTCCTTCATGCCAACTGATTTCTTTTTTCATCCATATAAGCATATGACCGTCTTTCACCTTGATCAACTGGCTTTGAGATATGATTCTTTGATTATCAGTTCACATATATGTTCAGCAAATGCATCCATTTAGTGTTTACTGAAGAACAACTGCAATATTTGCTTACTTAGCTTTAAGCACAAACACTGTTTTTAAGTTTTTTATGGGATCCAATAACCACACATATAATATTGCATGGTGTGTCTCAGTTCCATCACAGCTAAAGACTTTTTCAAAACAGATTCTTGCTCTAATTCTGGACTGTGCATTGTCCATTGTTGCAGAAATGGTGGGATACGAATGTTCAGAACTTGGTGATATTAGTGGTGATGCTTAACACAGTGATTTCCGGGCCAGTAGTGTCTTTGATATTAAGAAGAGAAGCCAATTATTTCAGTCACCGCCGTACAACTCTTGAGTTCCATGATCCAGAGAGTGAACTTCGGATGCTGATTTGTGTTCATGGCTGTCGTCATATAGCAGCAAAACTTGGCCTAATCTCAGCTTTAAGTGGGTCACAATGCACTCCATTTGTGCCTTATTTGATGCACCTAGTTGAGCTCCCCAAGGAACGCAAGAAAACCAAATTGATGTATCATGAACTGCAAGATGGAGACCAATTTAGTGATGAGGAGGAGTACGGTGGAAATGATGAGGTCGAGATAAACGACACGGTAGATGCATTCACTGCAGAAAACAAAGTTCTGATCCACCAAAGCAAAACCGTATCATCCTTTGCAGGTATGGATGAAGAAGTTTGCACTACTGCTGAAGACTTGAGGGTATCCATTGTTTTTATCATTTTCCACAAGCACCAGCGTCTCGATGGGCAACTGGAAAGTGGGAAAGATGAGCTCAGGATCATCAATCAGAAGGTTATTCGCCATGCCCCGTGCTCGGTTGGGGTCTTTGTCGACAGAGGACAGACTGGATTTCAGCAACCTGGCCCTGGATCAAGACAGGATGTTGCAATGTTATACTTTGGCGGTCCTGATGATCGTGAGGCATTGGCCTGTAGCAAAAAAATTGTCTCTCACCCTCACATAAACTTGGCCATTATCAGATTCTTACCAGCTTCATCAAAGGAACAACATGATACATCCATCAGGAATAATGAAGACTTAAAGATAGTATCAAGCGTTGACGTAGAGAATGCAATGGATACAATCTGCATCCAGGATTTCTGCAGCAGGTAAAACTATAACAACATACATAACTCTAGATAACTACAATCTTCCTTCAATTTCTCTGATTCCTCACAAGAAACTTATATGACACTGTTCTTGGCTGTTAGATATGTTGCAACTGGCCAGGCTAGCTACATAGAGAAATACGTTAATAATGGAGCAGAAACTGTGGAGGCTCTAAGAGAAATTGTAAAAAAAAATTCATTGTTCATAGTGGGGAAAGGTGGAAGAGGCCTGTCTCCATTAACAACTAACTTGAGTGACTGGGAAGAGTGTCCAGAGCTAGGCACTGTTGGTGATCTACTAGCTTCTTCAGAGCTTGACATTAATGGTTCAGTTTTGGTTATTCAACAGCATAGACATTCCAGGAAACGTAACCATTTTGACATATAAACAGGTTTTAGATACCTCAGTAGGTTAGATTAGACATTGGAGATGTGGTTCTCGTACCTGTCCTAGATCAAATGTAGTAGTTTAGGATATTATAGTATACGAGAATAGACCTGTAGTTCATATTACAGTATATTCAAGCTTCTGTTGTGTTTCTTGAGATCGTATGTAGTAGATTGGAACTTGTGGAAGCTTATTTTAGAAATTGAAGTTGAATTAACCTAAAATCAACAAGCCAAAACAAGTTTAAATGAAGTCACACTCAAATATTCAAGTTCAATCAAATTTGGACTTGAACTCAAATTCAAGATCTGATCAAAAGGTCATAGCTCAATATACAAGTGCTCACGATAATAACGGCATGGGTCAAAAAGTGTTAAAATGTAGATACATGCGTTTCACATTGACTTGAAATGAGGAATACTTTCAGTGTTTATGCATGGAACTTGCACTCCGTAACCAAGAAGAAGACGAAGATACAATACAAGAAAGTCTCCGAAACACTACAGGATCGTGTTCTCTTATTCCTACATCGAAAAAGCAAAAGGTCAATAAGTCAACTTTTGTAACGTAAACGCTTCTTTTTGGACAAGAAACAGAATCCTCTTTGGACTTCTCAACCTCAGACAACAACAAATGTGAAGAACACATTAAACCAAAAGTTGTTCAGTTGACTGATTCAGACTAAGGCGAAACAACTAATGACAAGACATTTTTATGCTCATAAGTCATAACACATGTACAAAGGTTGGCTAGGTTTGTTCAACCGGTTCGGCCTAACTCGGATCTCGCCCAAGTTATATATCATAATATAAATAGGTTGTCAAGTCAAGAGGTTCAATAAGAGTTGACCAAGGTTCGGGTCGAATTTGAAAATTCAAAATTTTCAAAAAAAAAATAATCTCATTTTCATATTTTAAAATTAAAAAAATATCTAATTGGGCTTAGTTCGAGCTTGATCAAGCTACGAGCCGTCCAAAATTAATCAGGTTTAGGCTTAAGCTAGAAGTTTTGGGCTATAAAATTTCAGAGCTCAACTCTGACCTAATTTCTTACCACCTTTGAATATCAACCTATTGGTTAGGGGACTTTCTCTCAATTTAATAACTTAAATGATGCAAAACAATCTTGAGTCGGTGATGCGTAGCTCAAACTCAACCAACACTTATTTTTTATAACCCAAATTCAATTCAAAATTTGATCCAATTCGAGTTGATCGATCAAAATGATGCTTTTAGTTAATGGCTTGAAGAATTTATAGATTAACCAAAGCGACATATTAACCATAATTTGTTTTGGTTGTTCGAATTAGGTCGACTCGACTTCTTAAGTCTAAAACAAAGTAAAATCTTAACACTTAGCCTAATCCAAAACTTGGTCAGACTTGAAATTAATTAACTAAAACAAAGTCGTTTTAATTTTTTTTTTTGTTAGCTCACGAGGTGTCCTAAGAGGGTCCCAACTGTGGGAAGACGTTTTTAAGCCATCCACTCCCAGACTAATCCCCACTCGCACCGGGTCAGTCTGTAAGGGATAAAGTGCTGGCCAAACAGATTTTTCCATTCC
>JANZLY010000005.1:1115807-1127171 GCA_026770305.1 Erythroxylum gonoclados | reverse complement strand
ATCTGTGGGCTACTATATTTACATGTCTTTGAATTCATTTAAACGTAAATGATTGAAAAATACAGGCTGTTAATTTGCATTCTTCCAATATCACTCCAACTCATTGATGTCAGTTCTTGATTCATGGAACCTCTGCACCAACTGAAGACAATCTGTTTTCACCTCAACTGACTCAAAATTTATTTTTTAAACCCTAATAATTATATATAATTCCATTTTTGAAGGGTAAATGTGGAAGGAAAAAAACAGAGGACTTGGCCGTTTCTTGAAGTATCATCGTGCATGCATTTGTAGTTGTTGTTGGTATGTTACCAACCAAACGCACACACGCGCTCGCTCTCTCTGTCTCTCTCTCTAAACATTCTCTTTTCCTTTTACTTTGCATGCACTTGTTAATTTCTCTTTCCTCTCCCTGAACTGAACTCCACGCCGTCGTTTCGCTCTTCCGGCCACCCTGTGCCTACTTTCTTCCTACCTGCCTCCCGTTGGTTAGTTATTCAACGTCCATGAGATGAGTGAAGCTTTCTCCGCCGACGTCGAATGAGCTGTCTCTGCTCTACCTAGAGTCTGAAGCGGTCTTGGAGGTCCACACGACTAGCAAGAGAGAAAGAGATAGGTCAGTCAGTCAGTTAGCTTCTGCTTACTCTATCTTCTTTCTCGTCGTCCTCGTGTTGTTATTATTGACCATTTTAGTTGACCAATCGATTTTGGGGTTGAATCATTGGGGAAATGGATTTGCTAGGGGATTTGTAATTGGTGATTGGATTGGGCTATTGAAGCTTAAAGATGACCAACAACTCCATGTCTAACACTTGCATGAACACGTTATGCGGAGCTTCGACGTCGACCGGGTCGATGAAAGCTTGGGCTCTGCGATCTGGAGAAGTTGCTACTCTCTGCAATAAGTGCGGGTAAGTTTCTGATTTTCTTGCTTATGCTTAACTTTACCTTTCATTTATTTCTTTATTCTTGTAATACTTAACTTTGTCAAAATGAAACATAGAAATCTCTCGATTAGCTACTTGTGAGGATTATGAGATTCTGCGTATCTCGAAGTTTTAGCATTACCTTTCATTATTCGGTATTTGCATTAATTTCTTTATCTTTTTTTGTTTGTTTTCCTTGATTTTCTATGGAAGTAATTGTAATTTTTTTAACTGTTCTCTCTTTTTTGGTGGTTTTCTTTTGGGACTAGGCCTGCATATGAACAATCGATTTTCTGTGATGTTTACCATGCAGAGGATTCTGGATGGAGACATTGCTCTTCTTGTGGCAAGGTAAATTGATGCTGTCTCTATCATGTTATTTGTAGCTTTTAATTGAATCACGATTTAATTGAATTTGGCATTTGCAGCGTCTCCATTGTGGATGCATAGTTTCCATGTTTCTCCTTGAGCTACTTGATGGGGGTGGTGTGAAATGTATAAGCTGTCCTAAAGTTCCAGGAGACAACTCCGTAAGTACAATCTCGGCTTAATGATATGTAATACTTGAAACGTAAAATAATTGGTGACATCACACTTTAGGCGTATATGCTCTTGTTAGCTTCAAACATGCAGTAGTATTTAGTTGTGAGAGTTGTAACTATTTGTTGTAATTAATCATTTAAACTCCCCTGCTCTATTTCCATCAATGCTTGTCATCACTAAACCACATCCTTAATATAAAAGCAACAAGGAGATTAGCATGACAAGTTTGAGGTACTTAGAGTGATTCTTATAGGGTCAAGATTCTTATTTTCTGGTCAATGTTTTACAATTTCTTACAATATGGCAAAAATCTGCTTCTTCCTAGCTCATTAGATTATTGCTATACATGGGTTTTATGCAAGTTTGTCAAGTATTCACCGTGAGATCTGTATTTGGATAGGATAAGGGAGAAGAAAAGTCTGATGGAGTTGGAACATCAAAAGTTAACAATGCCAATGCACCGCAATTTACTACTGACTCCCAGAGTGATGGTGAAAGGAAGATAACAAATGTTGCTGAGGCCGATGGCATGAGACATATATTTCAGTTGCGAAATGGTGAGGCAAATGGGTTCGTTAACCAAATGAAACAGGAAAATATACTACTTCCAGGGGGAGATATCGGAAGCACAAGTTCACCAAAATTTGACCAAGCATCTAATGGATTTTCACAACCTGCCAAGTCAGAGACTGGTAAATCTATTATTGCAGCAAAAGATCTACATGACCCATTGGCACAGACAAATTTGAGCATTACCCTTGGTACTTCTTTAGGAAATCCAAATTTCTTTCCCGGAACTGCTATGGATGAAAGGATGCAAAGTAAGGCATCCTCGTCACTTGCACAGGGGTTAAGGTCCCGCCATCTACTGCCCAAGCCTCCAAAGTCCAGCCCTCCTACCGCTTTAGGGGCAAATGCTGGCATGGTTTCACAGATACGTGTTGCTAGACCACCAGTTGAAGGGCGGGGGCGAAATCAACTGCTTCCGCGATATTGGCCTAGGATTACTGATCAAGAATTGCAGCAAATATCTGGAGAGTATCCATCACTATGTCGTTTAAGCATCAAAGTTGCTGCTATTTGCCTGCAAAAAACCATGCGTAACTGTTATACATATGGCATACATTTCAACTATTTTAGGAGCCAAAAGTTTTCATATTCCATTTCTTAAGGGAGATGTTTACGTGATTTCATTTCTTCACGTGATTTGGTTCAATGATAAGCTCTCTATTTATTTTATGGTTGTTCAGTACCTATATAGGCTCATTGTTTTGCGATTGAACATGATTATTCAATTTCTTCCTCTTATTTCTGTTATTCTTTTTCCCACCATGAATTCTGGGTCCGCCTTCGTCGGAAAGACACGGACTTTGTAGTGGTTTAGCTCCTGTTCGATTTGCAGCGGAAACTGAAGCTTTAGGGATGTGAAGAAGCTTGGTTCCTGAGAATTTGTTGTGATTGTTGGCACAAGTGCCGGGTTGGAAAAAGGGTGGAGGAGGAGACCGAACTAATTGGACCGGTGGAGGATATGATGACAACATCCGACGACACAGATAGGGAGAAAGAGAGGGAAATGGACTTCTTCGCTACTTCCCGTTGTGGATAGTCGACTCAACTAGGGATGGTAGTTGTGTCCGGTTCGTCCGAAGTCAAATCTACTAAAATGATGTTATTTTATCACAGTTCGTTTGGACTTTAAATTGTCCAGAGCTGAAAGAGCGATCATCATTTTCAAAGGAGACCCTCTCGAACTGGTCCAATTCTTCTGAGAATCACCGCAATCTCCTCCATTTTCACTTTGTTGTGCATTCACATTGATCCTGTTGTTTCAGTCTCCATCCACAATTATAGGTGGAAGCTAAAAAGGGTTATTTCCCTGCTTTTCAGCAGAAACATATTCGAACTAAAGCATCACTTGAATCGATCCCATCAAAGAGGAGTCATGGAGGTAAGTCTGCAGAGAAATTGAAAAGGTTCTTGAAATCTGCAGTTGCCTACTTGACTTGACCCTAATAAATAAGCAAAATGGAAGTCTCTAATATACTAAAGACATTATTCGTTGGATGTAATGCAACTAAAAGTTACTTCCCACTTTGCAGGAACATTTGAGTCCTAGAAAGTTGAAGCATATGTAGTTGGCTATCTGATCTCTTGCTGTATTCTCCCTCGTAAAAAGGAAATTGTGTATAATTCCGTCCTTGTCTTAGTCTCTTTAAAACAATTTTCTGTTGCACTAAAGTGCTTTAATACTTCTCAAGCTTCTTTCTCCTTTCACTCCTTTTCTTTCAACTATGACTCTTTTCAAAAACAACTCTCTATCAATTAGGAGCAAGATTACGTACTAAAATTTTCCATACTCGTATTTCAGACCGTAAGAAGTTTTTTTTACGTTAAGAGGGATTACCGATTCCTTTCTTGAACTTGTTACCCTAACAAATGCTTCTAATTACATGAAGAGAGGTCAAAACAGGATGATTCAGCTTAAAAAATTATTAAATTCAATTATGAGTTTGAGTTATATCTTGATAGTTTTAGTCTTATTCTTTTAATTTTAAGCAAGACTTCACTTTCAAACTTCACGAAGTCATTGACACAAAATCTCGGATGGTATTCCGCCTTGATTGCGGAACTTTGGGGAGTTTATTCCGGCCTTAACCTTGCTTGGAACCTGGGATTTCGCCGGATTGAGCTTGAAGTCGATTCAACAGCGGTGGCGAATCTCATCTCCTCCTCCGGTAGTCGGTCTCGGGCGCTCCACCCCATAGTTTTGGGCATTCACGACTTGATAGCTCGCAATTGGACTGTTACTCATCATCACGTCTACCGAGAGGGCAACCGATGTGCCGACTGGCTTGCCAATTATGCTGCTCATTTTCCTGTCGGCGTTCATTACTTACCTACTACACCTATCGGGTGTCATCCTATCTTTTTAGAGGATATGTCCGGGTTATGTTTCCCGCGACTTGCAATGTATTTTTCTGCGTTGTATTTCCTTTTACAAATAAAAAAAATAACATCCAACCAGCTTAAGACAAAACACAACATAGATACACAGAACAAGTGGTGATATCTTTGTATGTATGTATATACATACACACACGCTTTCGTTTTCCATGTGTTTGTTCTGACAGAAATTTTGAAGGAGCGAAAAGGGAAAGTGAGAACAATGGTAGTTGTTGGTGATATGGTGAGAATGAGCTGCATCGTCGCTTCTGCTGCTTCATCTTGCTCATACTCCTCTTGCTTCATTGAAAGGTATCATCTTTGTGTCTGATAAAGGTTTTAGTTTAGCTTCTTGTATTTTTGGTTGTGGGTAGGGCTGCTTTAGTTGGGGTGTTTGAGAAATTTTAAGAAAGGACTTGGAAAAGGGTGTTTTAAGTATTCCATGGATTTGATGGTTTGGATTCAGTTTTTTCCACCTGTGTTTGGTGGGTTTCGGGAGATTCTTGGGTTAGGGTTAGATATAGTGTTTCTTTAGCGTTTTGGATTTAGAGATTGAAGTAATCTCCTTACTTTTTCTTTTACTCTAATTTTAGTCTATACTTCTTCATACTATATACGAGCAAAAGCAAAAAGAAAGAGTAAAAGAATGTATCTTGCTTTTATCTGTTGTTTTTTCTTTTCAGTGAAAGTAGTGGATAAGTGAAATTATAGCTGGGGATGGATATATTATCTTTGTAATGGGGATTAAGCTGTGTGATTGATAAATCTAGGGTTTTGATGGAGGGGAGATATTGTGGGGATTGAGATGTTGATGAAGGTGTTTATAAGGTTGTTGTTTTATTGAATTGTGGTCTTTCGATACGGAAATGGATTCATTCTACTACCCACCAGCAACAAAACCCACCATGGAAGTGAGCTGAAGCATGGTAGATTCTCGTCTCACAGCCTTGTCAATGGAGAATCATCACCCATCCACCCTCTTGTCAATGGATTCCAGTGCCTCCTCACACGACGAATTGGATTTGGAGATGAACCGTCAGATTATACTTCCCCGACCACCTGATATTAACTTACCCCTGTCAGCTGAACGTAGCCCACCTCCACCATCATGGAACTCTGAACCTTGTGATATATTGGAAGTGGGACTTGGTCCGCAGGTTTATGAGACTGAGACTCTTCTTAGCATCCCAAAGGTGGGGAGGAAGTGTGCCAAAAGGGTTGATAGCATTTGGGGTGCTTGGTTTTTCTTTAGTTTTTACTTTAAGCCTGCATTAAACGACAAATCAAAGGCCAAAATTGTCCGGGACAGCAATGGAGTTTCCGGGTTCGACAAGTCTGATCTCAAGCTTGATGTTTTCATGGTTCAGCATGACATGGAAAACATGTACATGTGGGTTTTCAAGGAGAGACCAGAGAATGCTTTGGGTAAGATGCAATTGAGGAGTTACATGAATGGGCATTCTCGTCAAGGAGAGCGACCCTTTCCATTTAGTGCCGATAAGGGTTTTGTTCGATCTCACAGAATGCAGCGAAAGCATTATAGAGGGCTTTCCAATCCTCAGTGTGTACACGGCATCGAGATTGTTCCATCACCTAATCTTATGGGTCTTGATGAGGATGAGAAGAAAAGATGGAAGGAACTTACTGGCAAAAATTTAAACTTTACCATCCCACCTGAAGCCAGTGACTTTGGTTCATGGAGAAACCTTCCCAACACAGATTTTGAGCTTGAGAGACCACCTCCGCCAGTAAAAAGTGCATCTACCTCCCACTCAAAGAAACTGCTCAATGGTTCTGGGCTCAATTTGTCATCTCCACCGTCAAGCCATAGCAATGGTTATGGAATGGATCTATCTCGTGTTAGCAGCAAAAGGAGGAAGGACTTTTTCCCCAACGGGAGTGATGACGATTGCTACTTGGCTGTGAATCCTACTTCCGATCAGACGCCGGATATTGAAATTCATCAAAACAGGCCACAATGGTTGAATGATTTCAGTGGTACCATGAAGAATGCTCACGGACCAGTTACTGCTGCAAAAACAATTTATGAAGACGAAAAAGGCTTTTTGATCATTATCAGTTTGCCTTTTGTGGATCTGCAGAGAGTGAAGGTTTCTTGGAGAAATACTCTCACTTA
This sequence comes from Erythroxylum gonoclados, assembly GCA_026770305.1. Taxonomy (NCBI): domain Eukaryota; kingdom Viridiplantae; phylum Streptophyta; class Magnoliopsida; order Malpighiales; family Erythroxylaceae; genus Erythroxylum; species Erythroxylum gonoclados. Next base: position 1,120,622 of record JANZLY010000005.1, on the reverse strand, counting down.
TGGTACAATAAAGGTGTCCTGTGTGAGCACGTCTCGCATGACATTCATCAAGAGACATGATCTGACTTTCAAGCTTACTGATCAGACTTCCGAGCATTGCTCTCCAGGAGACTTTGTCCGAGAGATCCCTCTTAGAACTCGAATTCCAGAGGATGCTCATATTGAAGCTTATTACGATGGACCGGGATCAGTGCTTGAAATTCTGGTGCCAAAACTCCGCGAGGGGCCGGAAGAGCGTGAAGTGCGTGTGCCTTCACCTTCATAGTGGAGGCAATGATCTCATGTTGACCTGAGAGAATACACATATTGTAAGGGTTGTTTTCAGCTTCCAGTGGGTAGTGTTTCGTCGTTTTAACCAAAGCATACATCTCGGCTTTGCGTTTTATTATGTTTCATTTGTGGAATACGAGGCTATATGCCTTAGTTAACATTTGATTTATTACTTTCTCCGATTATACCATTCAACCTCATTACATAGCCATCCGATTGGGCTTAAGCTGTCCGAGCCTGATCAGACTTAAGCTCGGGCCACCCAGTCCATTGACATAACGTAAAATCTAAATGCATTTAGCAAGTCAAAACCAATACGGGATGTTTGGTTATATAAACTCCATAATTAAACATGGTCTTTCTGAACGTAAATTAAAATCCGCAACAATGAAGACGAAATGTTCCAAAATCTGGGTATAGATATGGCCTAATAAAAGACTAGCGTAGGAGCTTAGTCAACTTCCTCAATCTTGGGGCCAGCACCACCACTAGCAGCAGGGATGTCATCGTCATCAGGTGCACCACCCATGTCAGCTCCAGCACCCTGGTACATCTTGGCAATGATGGGATTGCAGAGGCCTTCCAACTCCTTCAACTTGTCTTCAAACTCATCACTTTCAGCTAGCTGATTGCTGTCCAGCCATTGGATTGCAGCCTCAATTGCATCTTCAATCTTCTTCTTGTCGGCCGGAGGAAGTTTGGCACCAATCTTCTCATCTTTGATTGTATTCCTCATGTTGTATGCATAATTCTCCAAATTATTCTTAGCCTCCACCTTCTTCTTGTGCTCTTCATCCTCAGACTTGTACTTCTCTGCTTCTTGAACCATCTTTTCAATCTCCTCCTTTGATAGTCTTCCCTTGTCATTGGTAATGGTGATCTTGTTCTTTTGACCGGTAGTCTTATCCTCAGCAGACACATTCAAGATACCATTGGCATCAATGTCGAAACAAACAGTGATCTGAGGAACACCCCTAGGAGCAGGAGGGATGCCAGAGAGCTCGAATTTACCAAGCAAATTATTATCCCTAGTTCTTGTTCTTTCACCTTCATAGACTTGGATCAACACACCAGGTTGGTTGTCAGAGTAGGTAGAGAACACTTGTTCCTTCTTGGTGGGAATAGTTGTGTTCCTCGGAATCAACACGGTCATGACACCACCGGCAGTTTCCAGACCGAGGGAGAGAGGAGTGACATCCAGCAAAAGAAGGTCTTGCACCTTCTCGTTACCCTCACCACTCAAGATAGCAGCCTGAACTGCAGCACCATAAGCAACAGCCTCATCAGGATTGATGCTCTTGCAAAGCTCCTTTCCATTAAAGAAATCTTGTAGAAGTAGTTGGACCTTCGGAATTCTAGTAGAACCACCAACAAGCACAACATCATGAACAGTGCTTTTGTCCATCTTTGCATCCCTCAAACACTTCTCAACAGGTTCCATACATTTTCTGAACAAGTCCATATTAAGTTCCTCAAATCTGGCACGGGTAATGGTGGAATAGAAGTCAATGCCCTCATACAAAGAGTCAATCTCGATGGTGGTCTGGGCAGTGGATGAGAGAGTTCTTTTAGCCCTCTCACATGAAGTCCTCAACCTCCTGAGGGCCCTCGGGTTACCAGTGATATCCTTCTTATTTTTTCTCTTAAATTCTTGGACAAAGTGGTTTACCATTCTATTATCAAAATCCTCACCGCCAAGGTGAGTGTCTCCAGCAGTAGCCTTCACCTCAAAGATACCTTCTTCAATAGTGAGAAGGGACACGTCAAAAGTACCACCACCAAGATCAAAAATCAACACATTCTTCTCACCAACACTGGTTGCTTTCTTGTCGAGGCCATAAGCAATAGCTGCAGCAGTGGGCTCATTGATAATACGCATCACATTAAGCCCGGCGATCACACCAGCATCTTTTGTGGCCTGTCGCTGGGAGTCATTGAAGTAAGCAGGAACTGTAACCACAGCATTTTTCACAGTGGTGCCAAGGTACGCCTCTGCAATTTCACGCATTTTAATGAGGACCATGGAGGAGATTTCTTCAGCAGAAAATTGCTTGTCCTCCCCTTTGTATGAGACAACAATCATGGGCTTGTCACCAGGACCAGCAATAACCTTAAATGGCCACAATTTGATGTCACTCTGGACAGATGCATCGGTGAATCTTCTGCCAATCAACCTCTTTGCATCTGCAGAAAAAAACATTCGCATCTAACACATGCTTGGGGACTGAAAAATATATGACATTAAACTTCTTCTGTCTAGTGGATCTCAAACCATTAAAGATCTAAATCTAGTACAACAAGTCCAAGCCACTTGAAAGGACTCAGACATTAAGTCCAATCTAGGTAGGACACAAACCCCCAATTACAGTAGTCTTCCACTGGTTTTTACTTCCAATACATGTAACAGTATAGATAGAAAAAATGCTAGTAACATAAGAAGTGTTGAGTATGTAGCACCAATAATGTAAAAGTCAAGCTTCTCAGTTAGTGAGCCCAGCAAATAACATCAATTATTGCAAGGTTTCTGTTGTTATTATCAGAGTGTTTGTGCAAACGTTGTCAACCAACAAAAGTTTCGTATTATCTTATCTTAAAGAACTCTTTTAACGAAAAACCATCACCAGGGGCAACAAAAAAGATCCAATGGATATAGAAACTGACAAATATTCCAACAAAATAAAGATCCAATGGAACTGGTCAAAAACTCAACGATCTAAACATAAAAGTCGCAGTTAATATCCTAAACAACTTGAACTTCCGAAAATCGAAGTGCACCAAACGCATTAACCAAGTCAAAGTCAAGAAGCGAGAGATCTTACCAAAGACAGTGTTGATAGGGTTCATGGCGACCTGATTCTTCGCCGCATCTCCGATCAAACGCTCGGTGTCAGTGAATGCAACGTAAGATGGCGTAGTTCTGTTGCCTTGGTCGTTGGCGATAATCTCGACGCGATCGTGCTGCCACACACCGACGCAAGAGTACGTGGTGCCTAGATCAATACCAATAGCTGGACCCTCTCCTTTTCCCGCCATCGTATTCTTCCTCCGACAAATGAACTTCGAGAAATTAGAGATCGGCGAAGAAGAAAACGAACGGAGGTGAAGAGAGACTTTGAAAGGCTGAACCTTGGTTTTACTGTGGTTTATATATGACTAGGGTTTTGGGTTCCAGAATGTTCTACTCTGAGAGTTTGGCAACCGTTGATGCAGATCTAATCCGATGGCTGTTAATTGTTTGGATATGTGGCGCGGATTCTTTTCTTGTGATGACGGATACATCGAAAAAAGTTGTTTAACCTTTTCTTAAGTAGATTATATCATTATTTTTACTAATAATTAAAAATTCAAAAATTTAATGGTAAAAAATTTAAATCAATTAATATTTTAATTTAGTATATTTTAGTAATCTTTATTATTAAAATTTGACTAATTTATTAATTTTATAATTTTGTAAACTGAAATAAATCAATTTATGTACAAATTTCCTTCCTTTTTTTCTGAAAAGGGCAATGGCTTTAATTGATAAATAATGGAAAATAACACAAGGCAGACAAAAAAGTAAAAAGGTGTACTCTTTACACTCCTTACATAGAAATGCAAGGAAAAAAGATAACTTAGAAGTCAAAAAGTAATAGGGCAAGCACATATGTGTTAACAGCTATGCATTGTTGGTTATGGTAGAGGGTAGTTGTTCCTATTTTCGTATGTCACCCTGTGTCCGAGACCATCCATCCATCCATTAAAACGAAATCAGAGGAATTGATTCCTATTAGTTGAGGTTCTTAACAATTAGCAGCTCACGAATATGTCAGATAATATTTGACTGGATGGATTCTGCTATTGAATTTTGATTTGCAGATCTCCTGAGATTACGTTCTTTCCATAGTGTATACACAGAAATCCCTAAAGCTAAAATGAAAATGTGTTGAGTGTGTTTTGAACGAGCTATCCTAACTAATAAGCTATGCATGATGTCCAGTATGATGTAACCTGAGCAATCCATCGACATTGCCTCGCGATCCTCTGCCATATGTGTAGTTTGAAGGGTAAGTAAAGAAGAGGTGATCATAAGTTTCTACATGAAGCCGACACAATGGACAATTTCTATCAACTTGCAAGTAAGGCAATACCTCTGAAGTATTAAGCTTGTTTTGAATAGCAAGCGAAGGATAACCAATGAGTGAGTGCTTTGTTCGACACAATTTTGTATCAATCCATTTCAGGACATCTTCTTCTCAAGAGATTTTTGCTAATTTTATTGCTAAGGGTGTGTATCAAGTAGACTTTTCAATAAAATATGACAGTAGAATTTGGATTATGCTCAGGGCTGCTTGTGATATCATCTTGAACCATATCTCTCAAAGCAAGTTAAGCCTTTTTTTGTTAGATGTTAATTAATAGAATGTAAAATAATACAATGGAAGGTAATGGAATAGTTTATAATGGAATAGAATCTAATATAGTAAAAAGTTGTTTGGGAAGGATTGAAGGGTTCATAATGTAATGTAGTGAAATATTGTTTGGAAGATGGATGGAATGGAGTGT
>JANZLY010000005.1:1010557-1023361 GCA_026770305.1 Erythroxylum gonoclados | reverse complement strand
GGTCACACTGACAAAAGACCTTTTAACTCTAGTGTAGATCAAAACTTTATCGTCTTTATCGAGAACACATATAACACCTTATAACACTATGGGTTAGCACTTATACTATTTAAGAGTTTACCAGTACTACACAAAACATGCATCACAATACAATTTGGGTTATAGTGGATAGATTGATGAAGTCTGCTCATTTTCTACCTATCCACACAGCCTACTCATTGGAGAGATTGGCAAAACTGTATATCGATGAAATTGTGAGTCTGCACAAGGTGCCAGCTTCTGTAATATCATATAGAGATCTGAGATTTACCTAACAATTTTGGCCGAAATTCCACCCCAAACCTATGGTCAGTTAGAGAGGACCATTCAGACACTGGAGGACATGCTGAGGGCATGTGTGACGGAATTCTAAGGGAGTTAGGACCGACACTTGCCTTTGATAGAGTTTGTTTATAACAATAGTTATCAGACAAGTATTGGTATGCCACCATATGAAGTACTTTATGGGAGAAAGTGCAGGACACCTCTATGTTGGGATGAGGTTCATACAACCAAAGTCAAAGGAGCCGAATTGATGGAAGTTACCACTCAGAAGATAAAAGTCATTTGAGAGAAGATGAAAGTCGCCCAGGATCGTCAAAAGAGTTATACGGATAAGAGGCGACGACCATTAGAATTTGTTGTTGGTGACATGGTTTTCCTTCGGATATCACCATTGGAAAGGTATTATCCAATTTCAGAGTCGAGGGAAGCTGAACCCTATTCTAGAACGTGTCGGGACTGTGGCGTATCGATTGGAATTGTCACTAGACTTGGATAGGATCCAGAATGTATTCCATGTCTCGATGCATAAAAATTACATACCGGATCTATCTCACATTTTGGAGACACCTCTAGTAGAGCTAAAAGACCTGAGTTTTGAGGTGAAGCTAGTTCAGATTTTGGATCGACAGATAAAGAGGTTACGCAGTAAGGAGGTACCCAAAGTCAAAGTTCTTTGGAAGAGCGACAGGGTCGAGGAGATGACATGGGAGCTTGAAGCTACTATGAGACGTCAGTACCCCCATTTATTTGTGTCCTCGACTTAGGAATTTCTAGGACGAAACTCTTTTGAGGAGGGGAGGACTTGTAATGCCCACAGGCTCACCGATTAATGCGCCCATATTGGGACAGTTCAGGCGCTCGGTCACAACTACATAATAAAATGGGAAAGTGTCACATACACATTCATATGCATTTGATTGAATATTTGGATTGGGTGAAAGGCGAAATGCCTCGTACTTGTGTGATAACAATCATGTGGTATTTCTGAATGTGCTATTGTGCAGTAATCTGTGTTATGCTTGACTATGCATGAATTGGGTGAACCATCGATGATGGTTCCTCACTGAGTTCGCAAACTCACCCAAAATTGCAACTTATTTTTCAGGACCGAGAGAGTAGACTCCTAGCTCCAGAGAGACTTTTCCTGCCGTGTAGATCGTGTTGGCAAGAGAAGTCATGGCTCGCAGGTCGGTCAGCTGGGTTCTTTTGGGGATGACCTAGTTAGGCTTTTGTATTAGATTTCTTTTGGAGTGTTGTACAGACAGTACATCTGACAGATGTATAAACTTTTGATTTCTATGAAATGGACTGAGAAAAATTTTATGGTTTCAAAAATTAGTGATTTTCATATTGATGCTTTATAATTATGATGCCATGTGAAGTACAGTAGTGATTGCTCGTAGTTCACCCTTATTGTAAGGTATGTATCGGAATGACCTACGGGCGTCCCGGTGTATACCCTAAGGTAAGGGGTGCTACACTAAACCTGATGTCCGACTCAAGTCTTGAGTATTCTTTTTTGTGTCTAAGCTCGAACTAAGTTAAACTAACCACCGTCTGTTGAGTATGGGCTGAGTCAGACTAGACCTAGGTTTTTCTTTGCAAAGTTTACTTGGGGGTTGATACTTGATAGTCTTTGTTCTATGAGACTTCATTACATCCATAGCCAGTAACTTCTATGAGCTCCTCATGAGGTATTAGATCGACCCTTGCATTACTTGATCATAAGTAGTTCCACCGTCTGAAGCAATTTTCTCATACTTCACTATTGCAATGCAATGTTTATTCTCAACTTACCAGTAATCTTTACAAGAACATTGACCCTCTGTAAAACAATGAAACCTGTAGGTATCTCTGACAATTATCTCTCTACCTGTAATTCTGGAAATAATCTTTATAAGTTCATGACTATCACCACAAATGCGAAGGTTTTTTACAACTCTAATCGCATCCTTAGGAGCTGTACTTATTAATCCGAAAGCAACGGCCAGTTTCTCACTGTGATAACAAAGGAAATGCTCCTTCTCCTCCTCCTCTATGTCAAAAAGCACAGCCAGTTGTAGGGACATAACCTGATGATTTCAAATCCCTACTCAGTTCATCAATTTTTTCATATATCTTCTCTGAAGAGGGGTGGCAATTGTCACCGACAAGGAACATGTGAACAATTCCTCGCACTTCAATCCAACTGCATCCATGTACTTTCTGGATTCCTTTCTCCTTCATAATCAACCTAATGGTTGAGGCATCATCCCACTTCTTGCCTGAGGAATATATATTTGACAAGAGGACGTAATTTCCTGAGTTCCATGGTTCCAATGCAATTAGTTCTTTCAGTACATATTCTGCCAACTTCATGTCACGGTGTAACCTACATCCACTTAGCAAAGATCCCCAAACAATAACATTGGCCTTAAATGGCATACTTTTGATCAACTGATGAGCTTCGTCCAACAAACCGGCACGACCAAGAAGGTCTACCATACATCCATAATGCTCAATTGTTGGGGTCAATGCGAAGACACGACTCATGCTATCGAAAAATTGACGACCAGCTCCAAGCAAACCAGCATGACCGCATGCAGAAAGTAACCCAACAAAAGTGTTATCATCAGGTTGAATTCCAAGTTTCCCCATTTGGCCAAAAACTCCCAACACAGTTTTCACATGTCCATTGATGGCTAGACCCGATATAGCAGCATTCCACACTACTCTGTCCCTATTCTTAATCCCTTTAAAAACTTCCCAAGCTCTAGTCATGCTACCGCATTTTGCATACATGTCAATCAATGCCGTAGCCAAAACATGATTAGCCAAGAACACATTTTTATCCATCAAATTGGTAACCCATTCCCCATATTCTAGTGCCCCTAAACTAGCACAAGCACAAAGAGCTCCAACCATTGCATAACAATCAGGTCTCAAGTTCTCATTCAACATCACGTGAAAGAGCTCCAGTGCTTCGTTAGGCATTCCATTGGAAGCGTATCCTTGAATCATTGCACTCCAACAAACAATATCCTTCTCTCGCATCCCATCAAATACACCACGAGCTTTCTCCATACTTCCACACTTGGCATACAAATCCACCAAAGAGGTATTCATGAACACATTCCTACTCATCCCAAACTCTGTTATATACTCGTCTATCAACTCCCCATTTCTCAAATCCCCAACTCGAACGCACGCAGACAAAACCCGGACAAGTGTGAAACTATCAGGCCTCAAACCCATCTCCAATAACCTACGGAACACATCAATAGCCTCTCTGCACTTTCCAACACCTATAAATCCAGTTATTACCTCAGTCCACGCCAAAACACTCTTCTCCGGACATTCATCGAACACTTCAAAAGCATGTTCCATAAGCCCACATTTAGCAAACAAGTTGACTAAACCGACATTAACGAGGACATTGTAACTAAAACCCATTTTAACTACAAGGTTGTGAATCTTCAGACCCAACTGGAAGTCCAAAAGCTGAGCGCAAGCTCTGAGGACAAATGGGAAAGTGAGGTCATTTGGTAAGAAACCTTTGGTTCTCATAGAGTGGTAAAAGTCTATGGATTGTTGGAAACAACTGTTAGTAACCAAACCACGAATCATTGTATTCCATAGGAAAATGTTAGGATGTTGGATGTGGGCAAAGACAAGACGAGGGTAGCTGGTGTGACCCATGACTAAACTGGAGCGCAGGACCACGTTGAGGATATATGTGTCGTGGTGGAGACCGTGTCGGAGGAGAGCTCCGTGGACATGTTTTACTTGTTTGAGACAGGTGAAGGTGAAGTCTTGAAGGAGGCGTTTCTTAATGTCCAAAGCTTTGTGAAGTGAAGAGAATGTCGTGTTCATGAAAATGCTCATCAACCAACCGTCTTCAGAATTCAGAATTCAGATGGTGCTGAGCAGCAGACACAATGAAGCCTTGGGTTGATAGTACATTTTGTCTTCATTGTGAATTCCCACATGCTTCCTCTTCATCTCCACGTTCATTCATGTTCTAAACCAAACTAACCAGACAAACAAACACCTATCCACATTTGCTACAAAGGAACGGTTGTCACTCCAATCCTCCCAACCACTCCCAAGTGGGTTCTGTCATCATTTCTTCTACGGAAATGGTCCAACACTAGCAGACTTTGGCTCGAACTGGACTGCTCATTGTGGCTGACGACGTCGGAGTAGGGACGGTTTCCAGACTCTACCACGTGGGAGTGCCGGTGTGCTTATGCCTAACTTTTTCTGACTCTTCTTAAGAATTTTAGTGTTTCTCAGACCACTCAAGCTCTGGACTTTGCCTTTATTGTTAAGGAATACTATATCAACGTTAATGGTGGATCATTGAACGTTACTTTCAGTCCAGCTTCAGATCATCCGAAAGATTTTGCATTCGTTAATGGGATTGAGATCGTTTCCTTGCCTGATATTTACAGTAATACTGATGGAAGCTTAATGGTTGTGGGCGGCCAAACTGGTTCATTCACCATTGACAATAGCACTTCGCTTGAGAATGTTTACAGAGTCAATGTAGGTGGAAATGCTATCTCACCTCCTAAGGACACTGGCTTCCTGAGGACTTGGAGTGATGATCAGTTGTATCTTTTTGGGGCAGCATTTGGTGTTTCAGTGTCTGCTGATCCCAACATGACGATCGGCTATCCGATCAATATATCAACTTATGTTGCACCAGATACTGTCTATTCCTCTGCTAGAACAATGGGGACAGATAATAATGTCAACCTAAATTACAATTTGACTTGGATTTTCTCTGTGGACTCTGGTTTCTTTTACTTGATTAGGCTCCATTTCTGCGAGATTGCTGAAAATATAACCAAACAGAACCAGAGAGTGTTTGACATCTACCTTAACAATCAAACTGCTGAGACAATGGATGTGGTTGCCATGGCAGGTAGCAATTGGGTTCCATTGTATAGGGACTATGTGGTTTTTGTTCGTGGGGGGAAACCTCAGGAGGATATGCGGCTTGATCTTCATCCAAATAAAGCTGCCAAGCCCCAGTTTTATAATGCTATTTTGAATGGAGTGGAGATATTCAAATTGAGCAATGCAGATGGTAACCTTGCAGGGCCAAATCCTATTCCTGCTCCTAAGCAGAATGTAATAGATCCCAGGAGAGTCAAATCACGATCCTCGGGGCATTCATCAAATGGGAAAGCCATTGTAGCAGGAGGAATAAGCAGTGTAATTGTTCTGGCACTCGTGGTTGGTTTCTGTTACGTAGCTGCAGCACGTCGCCACAGGCATGGGAAGGAGGCAAGTGCAAGTGAAGGGTCATTTGGATGGTTTCCTCTTTCACTTTATGGGAATTCAGACTCTGCTGGTTCGGCCAAGATGACCACTACTGGTAGTTCTTCTCTACCTTCAAACCTCTGCCGCCACTTCTCATTTGCTGAGATCAAGGATGCCACCAACAACTTCGATGATGCTCTGGTTCTTGGCGTTGGAGGTTTTGGCAAGGTTTATAGAGGAGAAGTTGATGGTGGAATGCTTAAGGTCGCAATCAAGCGTGGTAATCCACTCTCTGACCAAGGAGTGCACGAGTTCCAGACTGAGATTGAAATGCTCTCAAAACTTCGACATCGTCATCTTGTTTCATTGATTGGTTACTGTGAAGAAAATTGTGAGATGATCCTTGTTTATGATTACATGGCTTATGGTACATTGCGTGAGCACTTGTACAAGACGCAGAAGCCACCGCTACCGTGGAAGCAAAGGCTGGAGATAAGCATTGGTGCTGCTCGTGGTTTGCACTACCTCCACACTGGTGCCAAGCACACCATCATCCACCGAGATGTTAAGACAACTAACATCCTTTTGGATGAGAAATGGGTAGCAAAGGTTTCCGATTTTGGGTTGTCAAAAACAGGTCCTACATTGGATCATACTCATGTCAGCACAGTTGTAAAAGGTAGTTTTGGATATTTAGATCCAGAATACTTCAGGAGACAGCAACTAACTGACAAGTCCGATGTCTACTCATTTGGGGTTGTTCTGTTTGAGATACTCTGCGCTCGACCGGCATTGAACCCAACCCTGCCGAAGGAACAAGCAAGCTTGGCAGAATGGGCTGCACATTGCTACAATAAAGGCATTCTTGGTCAATTAGTTGACCCTTATCTAAAGGGTAAGATTGCACCAGTATGTTTCAAAAAATTTGCAGAGACAGCAATGAAGTGTGTGGCTGATCAGGGTATAGAGAGGCCATCAATGGGTGATGTGCTATGGAGCCTTGAATTTGCATTGCAACTACAAGAGAGTGCAGAGGAAAGTGGACAAGGCATTGGATGTGCCACGGAGGAGGAAGAGGAGGCATTCAATGTGTGGTCATCATGTACAGGGAAGAAAGAGCCTGATGCCTTTGATGGTGATTCTAGGAGCACAGGAATGAGTATAAGCACAGGTGGACGTTGGCTTACAAGTGAAGACTCTGGTGGGTTGACTCCAAGCGATGTGTTCTCTCAGATCATGAATCCTAAAGGACGTTGAGATCATACAAACATTGGAATGGATTCAAGTTCATACCGCATAGAAAAAATTTAATTTCTTTATCTGATTCATTACTTTTATCTTCTTTGTAACTTGGAAACTCCTATTACATGTTCTGGATTAAGAATGAGTAAATTCTATGTAAATTTACAAGTTTTGACAGTATGAATGACCAAGCTGAAGTTGGTTTCTGTTTGTTAACAAAAGAACTCAATCTCGATCCCGATCCAACTTGAAATTAATGAATGAAACACTACTTGATTAATTTGAATCAGATTCAGGTTCAGCCTAGTCTGTGGGTTCGGCCTACCCCAATGTCTAGCCTACCTGTGTTTTTGGCATATGACAAGATGATAGCCATCGTTTTCCTTTCAAGTTGTCCTGTTGTATAGGTACTAATAGCGATGTATTAAGAGTAAAGCTGAATGCGACTTCTTGATTAGCCATAACCGTAATCAGGAACTGTCGTGTCAGTGGCAGTGCATTTGGATTTACTCCATCCACATGAGGTGAGTCTTAGCCAAAACTTCTACTTTCTGTGATGCCTCAAAACTATGAATGTATAAGAGCAGTGCAACGTGGGGAAAGAAGATTCTGCCGGTAGAGAAAGACAATTTCTCAAAAAGCTTTCAAATCCACACACCAGTCTGGTATTAGCATGTGGCATGTATGCTTTTGCACGTGTTTGTGTTTGTGCTTGTGGTGGAGAAAGCTGGACACTGCTTGTCCTCTGTTTTTCCAGAGAGAACGTGGAACCTGTAGTCCCCAATTGTTTTCCATAAGAGAATGTGGAGAAAATATTGAACCTGTAATCCTCTGTTTTTTCCCGAGAGAATGTGGAGAAAACATTGAACCTGTAGTCCTCTGTTTTTCCAGGGAGAAAGTGCGTTCATACACGTCAGGTTGAACCTTGACCACGAACGGTTACATCTTACAACTTACAGCAGGTGTTGGATTAAACAAAAAATTTGACTACAGAAATGCACAAGTATTTATATTAAAGAAAACTAACGAACAAGAGCAGTATTGCGAAAATTTCAACCAAAAAAGAACAGAATAATGATCAGTCATTCGGGATCTTTACAAGACAAGCAGCAAATATACATTCTGCTTCACAAGACAGCAATCAATCAACATAATGAATGAAAACAATGTTCACAGGCCCGGCTGTCCCAGAAGCTACAACAGTCAATTGACAGATTGAACCACGGAATCTGTAATGGCAGTGATCTTCTTCTGTAGCTCGGGCTTGTTGGCTCCAACAAGCTTGTCAAGTTGCTGCCCATCTCTAAGAAAAAAGAAAGTCGGAGTGGCTTTGATATCCCATGAAGTACTCAAATCCTGCATCATACAGTAGCATGATCATATGTATATCAACAATTTCATTACATTTGCTCAAAAAGCAGGTAGTAGACGGGGAAAATCAAGGATAAAAACTTAAATGATGGACCAAGGCTCTACCAATGTTTGAGTAATCACTAATTCAACAGATCAGACAAAAAACTAAAAACAGAGGGAATGTTATCACTTACCGTTAGTTCATCGACATCAACCATTAGAAACATTAGCGAAGGGTATTTCTCAGACAACTCCTTGTAAAATGGTGCGATCATTTTACAAGGACCACACCATGTTGCGCTGAAATTTGCAACAACCTGTTGAGATTTTACTTCGATCATGTATTGCACAATGACTGAAGAGTAACAATAACAAGATGGATAATTTATATTTTGAGATTTCAATTATATTAACCAATATTATACTACCATAGCTGACCTAAACTTCCTGTCTACATGATGGGAAAATGCCCAAGCAAATTTTACATGCATCATCATCTCTGTTATTTAAATTTTCAAATCTAAACTTTTGAAAACTATAATTTTCCAATCATTCAAGGCAGGGCATTATGTCAAGTCTTGAGATCGGCATAGTACAAGTTGAACAAAAAATACCAATAAGGTTCACTTTATTGCACCACAAAATCCAAAAAAGAAAAAACAATACTCACAATCTGGTCTTTCCGATTTGCTTCAGATAGCTTTTGATCCCAACTCTCTCTGGTAGTAATAAGGTGTACATTAGCACCAGCAAACTCAATATGCTCATCAGTACTGTCAGTATCATGTTGATTCTACATACATTGCGTACATCAGAAAATTGACATTGGACATGTATGAAAAGGAAGAGTGTAACATGAAAGGTTAAATATGAACATTGAAACTTTACCGTGGAAAACAAAATTCAAACCAGTGAAACAACTCTATAATACAAAGCAAAAGCTTAAAAAGATTCCAGGCAATAATAAACAGATTCTTTCGGGTCCTTAGAATGAAAATATGTAACAGAAGAGGGGGTAATCCTACCCTTTCCCAAACCCTATCCCACATGTGAAACTGGTTTACATTAAATGAAGGAATTCGTGCTTAAGTCCTTCCAAGCTATAATTGAATTATCCAGTAACTCAACTAATGGCTGTCTCAAAGATTCAGTAACACAATTATTCTTTTCTGAACTACATCCAAAATCATAACTACTAGAGGGCTCGCCTGAGAACCATTTTTCTACCAAAATTATATAACAAATGGCCTTGTGTCATATCAAACCACATTCTGACAACATATCAACTGCAGTCTCATATGAAACTACATGAGCCATTTATCAGCTCAAGTCATTATGACAACTGCTGTGGAAAAAACAATTCTACAATATTTATACTAAGCAAAGTAAAATATAGATAGAAAGACCAAGGCCAAAGAAACAATCAGCAGAGCAACAGAAAGCAATTAACTGTTCACTCAATAATCTATCATCTTTTTAATATTTAGTGCTTCCAACTATGGAACAAAAACTACTTACTTTAGCCAAACAGTTTCCCATACTATAAAATGTGCTCGTACTGCAACAACAAATTGCAGGGGCTTGCTGGAATCTGAGAATTGAAAATCCATTAGTTTAAAGTTAGACCAATTAGGATGTGAGGTAAGAAGAAAAATTTAGTGCCAAGAACAAAGAGGAACAAAAGACAAAGGCCATTTTCCCAATTAAACACCAATAAACACAAACAACGTGCCTTACAGCAGACAAAAACTAAAATAACATAGGTTGGATAATCCAAATTTCGAGCTTGCAGTGTCTAGAGGTACATATGTAGCAACAAACAACATCGGTACGATGAAATTAAGATGAAGGATGAGTAAATATATGTATATCTGCAGATGATCTACGACAGACATATCAAAAGGGAAATCTTTAACATTATCTCATGGTTTAAAGTTAATGCAAATCGAAGATGAAAGGAACTTGGATGCTACAGCATTTTTCCAAGTAAAGGGTGCCTGAGATTCCTCGATTTAACTTTTCTTTTTCGTTTTCATTTCAAAAAATTGAAGTACTAGCTCATTCCAACCGAACTGAATATCAAGAAGAAAGGAAAACGAGGGCGTTACGTACCAAACTTCCAAGCTTTTTGGTAAATTAGATTCAGCGGCGGAAAAATTGAATAAGATTGTCTGGAAAAATGGGTTATGTTATGTTGGTACAATTGATTCATTAACCAGAAGCCATTGAGAAGGGAAAAACTGAAGGAAGTCAATGGAGAAAACACAAATGGAAAGAGTCGAATTGGATTTACCTCGGGGAGTGCTGTAATGGATGAAGAATCAATACAGTGGAACCAATCCAAAACCCTAGATTTTAATATAAAATATGCTTTTGGAGACAATTGGAAGGGAGAGACAAAAAGAGCCATTCTAAAACTCTTAGAGGTGACTCCAGGTGCAATTTTGAGCCAAAGAAGTAGGAAATAGGAAGAACTTATCGGAAAATCCATTGGAATACATGATCAGATTTCTGCATAGTAAGAATACTTGATAGAAGACAACCAGGGAGATTTAGAATTATGATTTCATTGTTTCAATTCGTTTTTCTTTTTATTTTTCTTTGATTTCATGTTCGGTAATGTGTAACTAAACATCTTGTTAGTATAGGTTAGATGAACCCTATGTTTATAATTTTAAATGGATTGACTTTTTTATTAGTGCAATTGGTTGATTGATTTGTTGTGATCCAATTACTTATTTTATTTATGTTCTAGTAGTTCGGAATGTTATATCATAATCTGATTTTCTACGTAGAGATTGATAAATTGTATTGATGAATAAATTTATAGTAATTGGAAGGAGATAGTTTTGGGTGAGGAAAGAAAATTAGTTTTTTTTTTGTGAAAAATTGTAAATTAGATTAAACCTAATTGGAACAAGCATAAACCATCCCATCAAATGAATGGGTTAACAAACCACCACAATGGTACTACAGAGGATCAAACATAAGTATACATGCTAATCGTTAATCTCATACTAACATAAGACTGGAGTCAATCTGCATTTTATCTTTAAAGGTGACAAAATGTAACTTGATTGTTTTGATTGTTTCCCTATATATCCTTAACAGTTTTTTCTCAGTGTCCTTAAATATTTTCATATTCCTTTCATCCAAAATAGCTTGTATTAGATATGATAAAGCAATGAAAAGGCATCATTTTATTGTTTTATCATGCATGTTTAAAGCTGAACACCAAGCTACAATCTAATACCACTCATTTGATACATCTCCTAACAAACATCTTTGAGTTATGTCCTTCCACAAAGGCTAAATGAACTAGCATCTAAAGAATAAGTGAGTAATACTTTCTTGTTCTTGCTTGTATAAAACACATATGTCTATAATGGCCATAAATTTATTCAATCTATCAACTGTAGTTAAGTTGTTCTTAATTGCTCTCCATATTGTGATTGAAGCTTTAAATATCATATACTGGCACCAGACAAGTTTATGTCATGCTACCTCATTTTCCTGCTCTTGAAACATTTTTCTACAAGTCAAATTGTTGAATTTACCATTTCTACACAAATTCCACCGGTTGACATCTACTTTGTTTTCCTTGAGCTCACTGCTATTGATCTAATTATACAAACCAAAACCTCGAATCCTTAATAAAATTTCAATTTTGTGTGCTAAAGCATAAGCAACAGATTGATCATCTCCAATGATATTTCTGATCAAATTAAGCTCACCAATATCCTCACATTCTCCAGCAGTTAACCATCTATCATACCAAAAAGAAGTATCGATATCATTTACCAAATAAGAAATGGTCAACTACGAGTGATGAAAGTCAAAGAAGAGATCTTTTAGAGAGAGATTAGACCTTCTTTCACTTGCTTTTGCATGTAGATTATACTGCTAAATATTTGACAAACAAGAATCTACTATTCTCCTCATATAGCTCAACGATTCATTGCAAATTTTTTTACAAAATATTCAATAGGATATAAATATATATTCATTTAAAAAAATAGAACAAGTAGAATTAATAAAATATTCAATAATAGATGAGATTTAGTTCTTTACTCACGCAATTTTAATCTAATTTTCAACATAAAAGTCAAACTAGTATATAATATCAAACTTTTATTAACGTGAAAATAAAAACATATGAGGCCAAAACATATTAATGAAAAACTAAAAAGAATTATTGGCTGACCTTTTAACTAGAAAGGGAAT
The DNA here is from genome assembly GCA_026770305.1 of Erythroxylum gonoclados. Classification (NCBI taxonomy): domain Eukaryota; kingdom Viridiplantae; phylum Streptophyta; class Magnoliopsida; order Malpighiales; family Erythroxylaceae; genus Erythroxylum; species Erythroxylum gonoclados. The sequence goes on along the minus strand of JANZLY010000005.1, from coordinate 1,010,968 downwards.
GTAGTTATATTCTATTTTATCCTTGTTAACTTAGAATTTAAGTCTATTTATTGAGAATCCTTATAAATATGAGTATATTCTTATTTTACATGTTTAATGGGTTTTGTTTTCTGTTAGGATTAAGGCCTTACAAAATTGTGTATATATGTTCAACTTTTTAATAAAAGTAACAAACTTTGAGTTTTCAAATAAAAGATGTGAATGACTTTTAGACCATAGAAATAATTCTTCTAACTTCCCATTTATTGCTTTCTTAACATCTAAACAATTTCGACCAAAGGGTGCAGCCACATTAATTTGAATTTTCAAGAATATGTTTGTGTTGAATAATAAGATTTAGATAAGATCAATCTTATGGGATAAGATTATTATAAAGGGATTTTTGCTATAGAGTTCGTTCTAGATATAGTT
>JANZLY010000004.1:24176335-24187595 GCA_026770305.1 Erythroxylum gonoclados | reverse complement strand
CATTTAGAAATGGGCTAGACTTTGGTTTAATTTGATTAATTGGATTAATTAAATTTAAAAATTCAATTCTAATCAAATCAATTTGAACTATTAACTTTGAATCTAAGGTAAGTAAAAAAAATAGTAACATCAAATTTAATTAATTCTGAATATTCAAGAACGATCTTTACCTTGAGAATTGACTTAGCCTAATAACTTCGAACTAGGATATATACCACAAGCTATAAGTTGTATGTTGTTTCTTAACATCAAAAGAAGCCGAAATTATTTCATAAATTTTCTGAATCACTTTATACAAGAAAATGTTTTTAAATGTGTCATCACAAAGAAAGAAAGATTAAGCCGAGGATTAGTTCAAAGAACATTAGACTTGCTTCCAAGTAGATGGGTATTCCAAGTTTAAAATTAGGTTTAAGAGAATCTATTGATTGGCATCTCTACAGTCTGCTTAAGTAATTAATTTGCGAAGTATTAGTTATGGAAAATGAAAAAATGGCCACCACTTACACTCGTATATAAATTACAATATTCACAGTAGAAGATGCAAGTAGAGTACTGCATAAAGTGGCTCAAAATCGCAAGCACACAGGTGTGTAATCGCAAACAAAACTAAAAGCAATGCGTAATTTCACCAGGTTTTGACCTAATAAGCGAAAATTTATGCGCCTACATGTGGGGCATCAACAGCTATTATGCACTAAGTTCAGTTTGTGCATGTTTTAACCTATTTTCTGCAAAATCTCTTTGTACTTGCAAAGTACAAAAAGGAGGCAACGAGTCATTATCTTGTGTATAAGAAATCCATACTTTAACTCCCAACAAAGATTCCTTGTTTTATAAATAGTGGAGGCCTTTAGACGCCTTCTGAAGCATCTTTTTGTTCCTAGCAACTAGCATCCTCCACTCTTGTTTCTCTCTGTGGCTCTTATTAATTTCTCTCTTAGGAGTTCCCTTTTTCTAAATCACTAGCCATGAAGCTAGGAGCTTCAAGAAATGAGAGCGAGACATTATTTGCTCGAGGATGGTCGTGGTTCAAGTCCTTGCCTGAAAATTTGAAAGCTAAGGTGATTGATATTGCTAGTAAAACAAAGAAGGTTGGGAGAGATGACCCTAGAAGAATTATCCATTCACTAAAAGTGGGATTTGCAGTGACGTTGGTCTCAACTATCTACTACTACCAACCACTCTACAAGAACTTTGGAGACTCTGCACTGTGGGCTGTAATGACTGTTGTTGTTGTCTTTGAATTCTCTGTAGGTAAGTTCTTACATATTCATAACTAATTAGCTATGTCTCAATCACTCTTCATGGAATTATGTGCAAATATTAGTTTAATGACACATACTATATGCATTTTATAGGTGCTACACTCGGGAAAGGTTTGAATAGAGCAATGGCTACATTTTTAGCTTGTGCTCTTGGCATTGGAGCTCATTACATCGCAAACTCTTCTGGGCATATTGGCGAGCCCATACTAATCGGATTCTTTGTCTTCTTACAAGGTAGTCTTCTATTTCTTTTTCTTGATCTTCTTTTCATTCCTTTTTGGTATCCATTATATGTACAATTGTCCTATTTGTTCTCTCTTACAAAAACTTCTAAATTTGTTTGTTTACAGCTTCAATATCAACGTTCATACGTTTCTTTCCCAACATTAAAGCAAGATATGACTATGGTTTGCTCATATTCATATTGACGTTCTCTTTTATATCGGTATCGGGTTTGCGAGTTGATGAAGTATTACAAATGGCACACAAGAGACTGTCAACAATCATTTTAGGTGGCTTTGCTTGTTTGATGATTTCCATAGTAGTTTTTCCTGTGTGGGCGGGAGAAGATCTTCATAATCTGATTGCTCTCAATACAGAAAAGTTGGGCAAATTTTTAGAAGGTAACACCTCTCTCTTAAACTAATCATTTTCACTGGGTCCTTTCTTTCTTTTTTTAATCATTATGTACTTAAAATAAAATTTTAACCGTGTCTGCAGGGTTTGGAGATGAGTACTTCAAGGTCGAAGAGGATGGGAAATCTGAAGATGACAAGTCATTTTTGCATGGGTATAGAAGTGTTCTCAATTCAAAAAGCACTGAAGAATCCTTGGTGGGAATTATCCAAATCTACCATCTTTCTCTAAACCTTACGTGGAAAAGTTTCTGACAACACTTCCATGGATTTCTCAGGCTAACTTTGCGAGATGGGAACCAGGGCATGGTCGCTTCCAATTTCGCCATCCATGGAAGCAATACTTAAAAGTTGGAACTCTGGTTCGTCAATGCGCCTATAGAATTGAAGCACTCAGTGGCTGCCTATTTGCTGATAAACAGGTTTTATATCCAAATATGGCTATGTATTATACTCTCTTTTTCCTATATATATTGAGTTGTACATGCAGGTATCGCCAGAAGTTAAAAGCAAAATTCAGGAGGCATGCACAAGGGTGAGCGTTGAAAGTGGCAAAGCACTTAAGGAACTGACATTGTCAGTTAACACAATGGTCCTACTCCTACCATATTCTGCTGATCCCCATATTCAGAAAGCCAAATCAGCTGCTAGGGACCTGAAATCGTTACTCAGATCAAGCTATTGGGAGGGTATTGAACTCCAACAAGTCATACCAGCAATCACAATAGCTTCCCTACTTCTTGATGTGGTCACTAGCACTGAAAAAATTGCTGAATCCATACATGAACTTGCTACAGCAGCAGATTTTGAGAAAGTAGGTCCTACGGTTTCACCAGAAAAATTAGCCAAGAAACTACACCCTCTAAAATCAGAATCCGACGTCGATTGCCCCCATGTTGTTATTGAAGTCAAAGAAACAAGTTTTACTAGCGTGAGAAATGAGAAATTTTCAGGGAAGCAATTAGTGAAAGTGTAAATAATATGTATTTCCAAACAAATAAATCACATGAATATGATTATTATATACTTTGGATGTTAATTATAATCTAACAAGCTTAACAGAAGTAACAGCTGCCATGTGATGTCCTTGTAACTTAAGTGCATGTTTTCTTTCTTGCTCCTTAATGATCGTTTCTTTATCATCCGATGCATAGTTATATTCCCATTTCATTCTTTTGGTCTCCCACTTCCTCACGATAAAATATACCTGCTTCCCATTTTATCAAAACTCGGTTTCAGTTTGCAGGCCTGTTAAGCAATCCATAGATAATTATGAAGCTCTAATCCTAAAATATTTTATCCACTGTGTTAAGCAATAATATTCGCCATAACATCTGCAATAGAGATTATGGTGGAGATTGGAGACTTTGTCTTTACCCTACAGAAATTTATAGCATTAATTAAAAATAAAGGAAAAAATTAAAACGATAAGAATCATAAAATCTATAATAAATGATTTAAAAGAAAATAAAATTAAGTAAAAATATTAAAATTCAAATAATCAGATAGTAATTAATTACATAAAATGCCATTAGATATAATTTAGTTTACTATTTTTGACCTTATTTATTCAAACATTTCATAACTAATAAAATTTAATTTTTTTACTGGCTCTTTAATATTTTAAGTCGGTTCAAATGAATTAATTTATTATATATAATTACATAAAATTTTTATCGACTAATTAATTGAATTTCTTAATTTAAACCAAATCTATTACTTGTCTTTCAATGACTAATTTTTAAGTGATTTATTAAGAATATATTATTTATGCATTATTAAATACGTTTAAAATTTGTATAATACATATTTTAAAGAATAATGACTATAAATTTTTTCATTATTAAAAAAAGAAATAAATAGCTACTGATGAAAATAGAAATTAACTTGAGAAGGAAGCTAAAACCTGTCTTATTGCCCCAAAAATGCATAGGTTTCTTTAGGCCATATGTTCTCTTCAAATTCTTTTCGGTTTTCTTCAAATTCCACACTGACCGCACAAACTGAGTCTCTGAGGAACAGAAAGTGGTGATGAACAGGAAAAGTAAAAGGCAAAGTCATGTGGGAATTTGAGTTGTTTCCCACTAATGCTAGATCTCCTAAGCATAAAATTCTTACCTCCTTTCGTATTGTAGGGACTGGGAAATTTGGAACCTCTTTTATAAGACCCTTTATATAAGTAGACATTTGAATACACTAACGCACTTATCACAGTAGTTTCGCCTACATATCCAACTTTTGTACCTTTTGGCTTTGTGTGCTTATCAAGAAATTTTCCTTTTGAATGAACGAACTGCGTCACTTCAGGACGTATTTGTTGGCTGCTTTCGAAAGCAAACCATCATTAATGGAAACACACTTCCAAGTTAGTGCGAATATTTTTAGGAACTCCATTATCATAATCATCATTACTTGTATTGCCCTTGAATTAGTTAGGAACATAGCATATTCGGGATGCTTTAAATTGAAGGACTCTGATTTAATAATTTACTTCTGAAATTAGTTTTATAATATTTATATTGTATCAAAGACGTATTCCAAGTTTGGAATAATACGTGTTTAATGACTTGAATAATGTGTTACTATTGAAAAAAATAAGATTAATTATATTAAACTTTTATAATTTGATTTTAATTATTATATTCTGAAAATTATACCTTATTTTTATATATTATTGTTTAACCAATACAAAATATCTCATATCATATTTACTTATTTTAACTTCAAATTCACGTTAAATTAAATTTAAGAGATTTAATACAAAAATAATATTAATAAAAATAGATGAATAAATAGAAATAACTTTCACAATATTTTATTTAACCCTAAAAGATCATTTCTTCAACCAGAAGCCAAATCCAATTTGAGCACCATTGCTGCCCATTTTAACTACTTATGTGTTATTCTCCATCTTTACATTATATGTCTATTTGACTGTGACTATGTCAGCACTATCTAATTAATCCACTTCCCTAAAGTGATATTCTAACAAAAATAACATTTGACTTTTGTTTCACCACCTTAATTACTTGAAAAAAAAAGCACAAAAGTTGAAATTAGGTCTAAGTCCGCTAACATACCTCGGCTGATAACTCCAGCATACATTTCATACAGATTATAAACGTATAAAACACATGCATAACGCAGCGGAAATTTATACGAATTACCTCCAGCCATTGCTTTTCCTCTTGAGATCTGAATATGTTAGGAGCTTCTATCCTCTTCCAGAGCAGCTCGATGGTGTCAACTAATGAAGCTTGGGGAAGACAGGGACCAAACTAGTGGATATAAATCCACTGAAAAACTACTCAATGCTTCGGCCATCACAAAGCTAATGGGGTGGGTAGTTGGGCAACAGAAGTTAGTGGGTAGGGCTGGCCACTTTATAATGGACCACACCACTAATGAGAATAATTCTAACATAAACAACATATAAATTGATTTCCTCAAAAAAAAAAACATATAAATTGATTAATCAGTGATGATCTGTTCTGGAAGCTTTCTTCACACTTGGGTCAACGTCAGAATTTAAGAAAACCTTGGAAAAGACGTACCTGCAACCATAACATAGCGGCATCCATGTCATGGCTCATTATTTTACATATAAACTTGTTACCTCTAGCTCTGTCATGCACTGCTCGAAACTTTCAGTTGATTGTTACATAAGATCTTATTAGTGCCACATTTAAGGTGGGGGAACCTAGTTTCAGGATGCTCCAAACAGTTTTAGGTTCAAAGTCACACTCAGCAATTGTTTTCACTTCAGTAAATTGAAGATAACGAGTTGCGAAAATGTTGAATTCAGTACTTCTTATTAAATAAAAATTATTATTTAATTTTAAAACATTAATTTATTAAAAATACGTATTTATATACATCTAATAATTTTTTTAATATATATTCAAAAATATTAAATTTTTGTAGTTTATATGAAAAATAAAAGAATCATATTTTGGATACTCTAATTTGTACATGATAATGGAGTAACTAATGTGAGATTTAATAATAAATTAGCATCCAACATGGACTTTTAAAATAATGTATTAGTTTCTTGGGATAATGGCATATCACAAGACTCTAAGAGCTTTCGTTTCATTCCTCTTCCCTCTTGCCTTGCTCTTATTAATTATTGTTCAATCCCAATAACTTTATTATTACTGTCGTTATTTATTATTACTCAATCCCAATGACTTTGTCCTTTTTCTTTTCTTTTTAATGCTTGGGATTGGAGTTCATGGAAACACATAAAAATAATATTTAAAATATTATAGAATTATAAAAAGAAAATAAAAAAGTTTTTAATTAATTTTTTTATTTTGAAGTTTTTAAAATACTTTTTTCTTAAATTTCGAGATAATACACAAGCTAATTAAATATTACTAATATGATAATTTAACTAAAATTTTAAAATTAATTTGAATAATTAAATTAGATTTAAATTAATAATTTAAGATAACTGTAATAAATTATTAGTTTAAATGTTATTTATTTAGTTTAGTTTGAATTTATATATGATATTTATGTTGTGTATTTTTTATTTTATAATTGAACTATAAGAGAAATATATTCTTAAAAAATTAAAAATTATGAAGAATTTTTTAAAATTTTAGTTTAAAGATTTAAAATTTTTTGAATTAGAGTTCTGTTAGATAATCTTTTTTCTTTTTAGTCTCTCGTGATACCAACTCTTTTCTTTTTCGTTTTTATTTAAAACAGATGAATTTTATTCTATGTTTTAAAGCTGGGTTGTAACGGATCTTAGGATTTCGGGAAATGAGTCTCGGGGTTGTCGGACAATGAAGAATTTTGCCTACTTGATGTGAAGGTTTAGTTGTTGGAAATGGAGGAAACTTCCTTAGAAAATAAGGTTTCATCTATGGTGGATTGCCTTGTCCTCTAAGCTCCTTTGTAAATAGGATTTGTTTAACTGTAGCATGTTATGAAAATGACTCCTAGATTTTTTTGAAAAAAGAATGGTAATTTGTGTATAGATAAAACTATATCGACATTACAATGAGTTCATGGCGTTATGCCTACAATCAAATATAAACTATGACAAAAAAGACCCAAGTAGCTAAGTTAATGCAGCACAGCTGACAACAAAAAATGAAAGAATTAAACATTCCGTCGATCTTTCATCTCCATAGACAGATTGGACTGTGCGTTATGAGCCAGCAAACATGCTCTAGTCTGATTTACTATTCGATTGGTATTGTTCCAATCTCATATCAGAGAATCTTCGTCTGTTTCTGTCTCTCCAAATGTGGTAAATGGAGATGGCGAAAACCGTTTTGATAGGAATGGAATTGGTGCTTCTATGCCGAGTGTTTCTTATAGCCCAACTTAGCACCTGTTCCCATCGGTAATCAATGTTGGAAGCTGGTAGCAGATGTAACAAACGGCTCCAAATAGCTGTGGTGAAGCAGCACTGAAAGAACAAGTGGTTTCGGTCGTCCTCCAATCTGTTACAGAATAAACATAATACATCTTCGCTGTTGCACCATTGAGTCTTAGTTTTGAGACGGTTTTTTATAGCAAGCCAAGTAATGAAAGATGCCTTGGGGCAAAGCATGTTTTTTCATAAGAGATTGTACCAAGGGACTAACGTAGTGTGGGAGTAGAACAAGTGATGACAGGAAGAATTAGTGTACTGACCACTAGAATTTAGTACCCAAGAAATTGAATTTTCACTCTGAACTGCTTCTAATGAAGGTAAGTGATCAATTAGGGAATTAAAGCCCCTGAAGTTTCCACGCCAATGCCCCTCCATGATCAGTGACGAAGCTTTAAGATGTAGTGTCATTCTATTTCTAAGGTGTTGAAAGTCCACCGAATGCACTAGAGAACTGATGTCAAGCCAATTATTGAACCAAATCCAAGTCCTTGCACCATTGCCGATTATATGTTTGATGCAAGGATAGATGATATTCCGAAAATTCATCATTTGTCTAAGTTCCTTTGTATTTGTTGGTTCTGGTCAAGATTTTATTCCAAGATCTCGGATCTAGAAGACTGTTAAGACTAAACATAGATTATGTTTTTTTTTTCTTGATTTTATCATATTATTAATTTTGATTCTTCTGGCATCACATAAGCAATCAAAGCAGTGATTAAGAAAAAAAAAGAGAGAGAGCTTCTGCGTATCAGGATCAAAGTGACGTGTAGTTTATAGTAGTAGGGTCTACGGTTGATTGCATCACATTGTATTGTTCTTTGCAAACTATTTTAATTATGATGAACGGATAAAAGAGCACACATTCTCGAGCATAGCGAGTGAGACAATGCCTCTGCTGCGTTCTTTATTTCCTTTCCTTATATTTGCAGTAAATTGGAATTCATTTTTGAACATATAATTGGAACTTTCAGTTGGTTGCTGTTCGAGTCATTCCTTGGGCAAAGGCAAACCTCAATTACACTGCTCAAGCTCTGATTATATCTGCAGGTACTGTCCAATCTTATGTTTCTTATGAAATTATCTACAAATGAATTGGTCTCAACTTTTTGGCTGATTTAATAATTATGGGGAAGTAAAGGGATGGTGTTTCCTTTGAGCGTTATGGTGTAAGGTTCTCTCTTTCATTTTATTAAGGTTCTCACTTAACAATTTGTGTTGCTCTTGTTGAATAGCCTCAATTGCTGCATACTTCATCACTGCAGACAAAACTATCCTGGAGTGTGCCAGAAGGAATGCCCATTATGATAAAACTAACTGAGAAGGATCTTATGTAATGTATCTTTGCAACATAACTGCGATGATTTATATAAACCTACACTTTTTTTCTAGTATTTCTATCTTTTCCTTTTCTATAGTCAACCCATGGAGATAAAACAAGGGGACGCCATCTTTTTTTCGGACATTAAATAAATTATATTGAAGAAAGAAGCCTTAAGCTTTACAAAAAGGCTATAGCCAGCCTAACCAGATTTAGGCAATTTTTATTGACACCCTAAACAAGATCTCAATACTTATATTATTATATAAGGGAAGTTCAGGAGCTTATGCGATACGGAGCGATGCACCAGGGGCCGTCCAGGTTAAGCTACCGTTTGATGAAGCTGAGAGAGTGTTCCAAACCCATGTCCATGTTCCAGACTCCAGTTACAATAGATGCCAACGCTTCCCTGGAGGATTTTGATCGTATTTTCAAGTTCATTCATACATATCTTTTAATAGTTCGCTGTATTAGTGGGTACTTCTAACTTTTGCCAGGAATCAAAATATGTGTCGTTTTAATTTTTGGTGTTTTCTTGTGCTGTAAGTATAAAGCGAGGAGGCGGATCATATTACTGTCATCCTCCGGTGACGGCCAGCATAGCAGCACCGCGAGTGGCGAAGTTCAAATAAAAATAGAATAGCAATAGAGCGAAGAGGTATATGATAAAAAAGAGGGTTTAAAATTTACTTGATTTAATAATACTGAATAGTTAATTGTACTTGAATGGTGAGTAATACATCAGACAAACAAATAAAATTTAAAATTAAGTACAAAATTTTGGGTTAATTACTCTGCAACATAAACCTAGCAAAGAAATTATAACATTTTGTCTTATTGCACCACTGCTGCCTTCATCGTCTCCACTTCTTTGTAACCGTTGCCACCACCTCTTCTTCTATTTCTATGAAATCTCATATACCTTTTTTATTTATTTATAGAAATGTATGAATAATTAAATTAAGCCATGAATGACAATCAAAATGAGAGTTTTGGTTCATGACAACTTGTAAATTACAAAGAAAACAACTATACTATACTTCGTTGTTTTACAAAGGTATGAATAATTAAATTAAGCCATGAAAGACAATCAAAATGAGAATTCTAGTACGTGACAACTTGTAAACTATAAGGAAAACAACTAACCACAAGCTACAAAATTTAATCAACATAACGATTATAAATAAAAGTTATACTCTCCAACGAGATTTGAAGAAATGAAGATACAATCTCTTGTGCATGTGTAAGCCAATATGTGTCCTTATCCTCTGCATTATAAAGATACCAAACTGCTAATTAGGAACATTTATATCATGAAAAATTTAAGCATTTCTTTCACCTCCTTCAACTTGTGTCACCATTTTGTCTCTCACTCTCTTATTTGTCTCCTTATTTTTCCCTTCCTTTAAGCCATTGAAAATCATTTAGCTTGTAGTCCTCTCCTTAGTGCTCTTATTATGTCTTTTTCTCTGTATGTTGTTTGCACTCTCCCTCATTTATCTCTACTCCTTCATTTCCTTATCATCATCTATAATAACCTAACCTCTTTTTTATTCCTTAAGTTCCTTCAAAGTCTCCTTTGTCGTGCTTCATGTTCCTTACCTCCCACTTTGCCTTCCACTCTTTAGTCATGCTGATCTTTTTGTCTCTACACTCATTTGGTTCATACCCAAGTCAATCCTTACCAATTAAGGTACTGACGTTCTAACCCTTACCTGCATAAAGTTACATGTTTCTAGTTTAAGTATGTCTTCTTTCAAAAGTGTCCTAACCTCTATCCCTACTACTAGTGTGTTCCCATCCTTGCCTTCTACTATGTTTGTCTTACCTTATATCCTAGTAGCTCCCTTCCTAGTTCTATGAAAAAGCCTCCATCATCCACCATTAACACAAGTAAGAGCTAGAAGCAGGTATTTGGTGACCTGGTGATCATTCCCTTCACTTATTTCTAATAAAAAAGGAAGACATAAGAGTTATTGTAGCACCTGAGATTGAGGTACTCAAGGCTAATGCATTTATATAGGAAGCTTCTCTAGTTGGATTCTTCATGGAATCCCATCTCCCTTTTCCATTCATTTCCTTTTGGGCTCACAAACTTTAGAAAAACAAAGGCCTTTTTTAGGTGCTCCTCTCCAAAGAGAATATATTCCTCATCTCCTTCACTAGTTAAAATGTAGCTCTAAAAGTGTTAGACAAAAGGCCATGACATCTTGGATAACTCCCTACTTTTTTTCTAAACATAGAAACTAGTAATAATATTAGATATGATCAAATATGAAAATGTTCCAATATAGGTGAACATGCATGGATTTCCATTAGAATGTTAGACTACAAAAAGGTTGAGTATGCTTTCTAGTTATATTGGAAAGCCCTTGTGCATGCGACAAGGAGGAGGAGGAGGACTGATTTTATAAGAGTGTGCATTAATGTGGAGTTGTCTAAATAGCTACCTGATTTTATCCCTATCATGAGACTAGGGCATAACAATACTCTATATAAGGATTATATCGTAGTTACATACTACTAGAAACCCTCCCTCAAGATGCATGGAAAATAATGGAAACCTATAGGTAAATCTTTAAGAAGGGGGATTATTTTTGAGTTAATGAGGCTGGACGTTGTTGATGACGTACTGAAGGAAGGG
>JANZLY010000004.1:23126220-23137752 GCA_026770305.1 Erythroxylum gonoclados | reverse complement strand
ATTTCACGGTCGTCCATCCCCTTCGCCCTTAGTATACTTACTTAATGAGAGAGATAGAATTCGTTCGGATTTTTGTTCCCTCATGAGTTGTTTAATTTGCATCGGTTTTATGTGATTGTATTACTGAGTTTAATTTCCTCTTTTAAGAATCAATGGGATATTGACAAACATGGTCAGAACCATTAAGGTGCACTTAAATTTAGCCTGAAACTCAATGGAACTCTAGCTGTGTAGCTCAAATCCGAATATGAGTTCCTCGGAAACGCTCAAAACTATATTGTTTTGAGGATTATCAAAACTATATCATTTTGCAGATTAAGGGCACGGATCATTCGAGTTGTCAAGTTGGACCTTGAGCCATCTGAGACCGTAACATAAAGTTTGGGTTGATTGAAACTCTAACTTAAACTTGAAGTTTGGGTTGATTGAAACTGATCATTGAGTTAAGAGTTGGGTCATTTCCAACTTAAAACGCTTTTAAGTCAACCTTAAAATTGAAATTTCATGTCTAATGTAATTTGTATAATTTTAAGATGGTAATTTGTACATAGTCATACTTTTATAATTTAAAATTTTATTTGTTTAACTAAACTGTTTAAAATTTTAGTACCAAAAATTAAATATAAACCCCTAAAAACAAATAAATGTCACATACAAAATATAGTTAAAGGAAACTTGGCAAAACTCATTTTTGCGAAGTTTTCAAATTTTAAGTTAAAAAATAAAATAATTGGGATTGTCTTGATGTCTCGGGCTCGAATCGGATTCGAGCCCGAGTCTTAAGTTTAGAGTTGATCAAACATTAAATTAGACTCGAATTTGGTTGAATTTAGTTATAGAAGATTGACTTGAGACTTAAATAGTTCAATCCTCCATATTAAAACACATTATTTTTATCTACAAATTTAAGAATTTACAATCAAATTATATTATTTTTTATAGGGATAAAAATTGGGTTCAAACTCGGGTCGACATGCTTAGACATGAAGTGAACATACCAACCCTGACTTAATATTATTTTGGAAACCATTTAAACTTGATTGACATTGGAACGAGGTAACTTGAAAATTTGGGTTTGTTAAAACTAATGGTGGGCTCAGCCCGACCCAACTCATTCTCATACCTTGACTTGCCGAATATAAAATTAATTATGTAAAAGTTTTAGATCACTTCTCCACGCGCCTGTATATAGTATACTAATTAATTATGTCCTTAAGACGTTTTTTGTTGTTGCATATTATATATTACAATCTGTGTTTTGATTGGTATGCCTGGTTTGGCAACTTTCTTTTAGTCTTATATTTGCCACATAGCTATATTAATTGATTGAAAAGCAATTTTGAGAACATTTATTATAGTATGTTAAATTTATTATTTATTTTAATTCCTATCTAGCCCTAGGCTTGGCAATTATGATCGCGGTTGACTGGGTCACGGGCAACCAGGTCACGGGCTGGCCTGCGGGCCATCCAATGAGGAGTCATCATGCCAGCTGGGCCAGGCCCAGACTCCTATTATGGAACGCAAATGATAGGAATGACATTAACTCGAACTGAGTTAGGTTCGAAAGCTTTACAAATTATATATTTTTAATTTATAATAATAAAATGATATTATTTTAATTAAAAATTAATAGAAAAAGAATAATTGAGGTTTGACTAAATTTGACTACTAAACTCGACCTCAAATTCAGTTTGAAATTTGAAATTGAAAAAGTTCGGATTTGATACAAAATTTGATCAACTCGAACTAAAGTTGATGATTTTAAAGTTGGCCAAATTAGGTTGGAAAAATAAAGGCAAAATTTAGAATAAATAGATTGTGAAAAAAAATAATTTAAAGGGAAGAATTTGTGTAACTAAGTAATTATATTCACGTGAAATCAAACAAGTAGATGCATGCACAGTAAGAAGAATTTTCCCTTATCATTATTACATTTGAGATAAATTATTTTTGGTTGTAACATTCTTAAATTGGACAAACTTGGCATCGTACAAAAGAATCAAAGAGCCCTCTGTTTATTCTGATGAAAAGACAATCTTTATACGATGAATGGGTTGTCGGAACCACTTCCTAACATTGTGGAAGATCAGCCGGAGGCGGCGGTAGCCTAGACGACGGCGTAGGTCCATTTTGAACAACAAAAGCCGACGCAAGTCCCCATGGTAAGTGCACGTCTACATGGCAATGCATGAACCACACACCTGAAAGTGTTCCGTTTCAACAAAACCTCAGATCCAGGTACGATATAAATGAAGAAGAAGATTGATGTTAAGAGAGTTGAAGAGTTTTGTTACCTGGATTGTTAGCTATGAATCTAATGACTGCCCAACCACCTGCAGGTACTCCAATGGTGTTGCGAACTTGCGGGTTAACAAGATTGAACTTGCTAGGGTCATTGACAGGGTCATAATTCCCAAACCCTTGAGCCAGAACACGGAAGTTGAATCCATGAATGTGGATTTGATGATTCTCTATTCCTATCAATGCCGTATTCTGCAGAACCATCTCCACTGTCGCGTTGTATTTGAGCACCTTCACGCTTGTTGATTTGGGTGTAAAAATCAGGGATGTGTTCAGACTGTTACTACCGTTGGTGTAATCGAACACAAGCGGAGGATTATCAGGGAAATCAGGCGTGTAAACGCCGCTCACATTGAAGAAGAAAGCTTGCAACATGGACAAGGTGGTCGGAAGTTGAAAGGAGTGGTTGTTCATACTAGCAGCGAATCGAGCCCCGAATATTCCCTGACAAGTGGTGTTGGTTCCACACACTGACAATCCAAGGTTAACGGTGACAAACATCCGTTCGTCGATCTGAGTCGGTACTGGAACCCAGTGGGGACCTCCAGCGAGGCCAGTGATGTTACTGAAGAAGGTGTGAGCAGTCGGAGTGTCATTGGTGGCCGGCATTTGAGGCATTATTGGTGAAGTTGACGTTGAACCATTGTAGACTAAGAGACCCGTTGTGGTGTTATTATTGAAAAGTACACCAACTGCGCTTGCATATGGACTCGCCGCCATGTAATAAGATCCAACCGCCTGGTCCGTGGTCAGGAGAGCGTCCACCGTCTGGCCGGGACCGGTGACGACAACATCAGTGTCGTAAGGGTCTGTATATGTAGCGTCAATGCCAACAACTCTCAGACTGTGGTTGGCTACTTTGAAGAACAGTTGTGTATTGAGTGCAGCGTTGATAATACGGAGGAGATAGGTTTTTCCTTGTATCACATTAAGCCTGTAAGTCGCTGGTAAAAGAGAAAATACTTCAGTTTCGGTCATGATTACGACAAATTACGACATCAATTCGGATATCAATGGGAATTGACATGAACTCACGGCTTTGAGAGCAATTGTAGAGATCTCCAGGGCGTCCATTGATGGTGTAAGCATCAGAAACATCTGGTGCAGCGCCCGTAGCAAGTGCCTGGTTCTCCAAGTCAACAACATCAGCTTTCCACCACTCTCCTGGAATATAAAATCTTATTAGTTCCGTCAGGATTCTAATAATGACAGGCTCAAGTCAATAACTTGGAAAAGAACAAGTCAATACCTAATATGATTGGAACTCCTCGGTAAGGTTTTTGAAAGGGTACTTGGTGCCGGATCTTGGACGAATAACGAGTGCTCCATGAACACTTGCTCGGAGAACAGAGACATGTGCATGCCACCAGAGTGTTCCCTCTTGATCGATAATCTTGAACCTGTATGTATAGCTACGTCCTGGTTGGATTGGACACTGTGTCACCATATTTGGCCCATCTGCCCAGCCACTAAGAAGCTGAAAGATTCCATGCCTGAGAAAAAAGAGAAATCGTATCAGATTCATAAAGTAAACGACTGTTGTTTCTTTACCATTTCTACAATCTGAAATGTATTCCAGGATTTACCAGTGAATGGTCATGTTGTACGGAGAGTTGTTAATGACTTTAACAACAAGAGTATCGCCCTCACGAACACGAATCGTTGGACCGGGGACACTTCCGTTCACCGCAGTCACGACCTGTTCGTTGCAGAGCCGTCGGACAGTGAGATTTTTCACCTGAAACATTATCAAGGAGAGTCAGTTTCTGTCATCAATCCTGAGCCATGCACCTTTGCATGGTCTCACACCTTGCAAAAATTCCAGAGGAGATCACAGAAGAAAGTCAGGAAATTACTTCGAATGTGTGTTCTACAATTGCAGCAGCAGCCATAGAAGAAGATAGAAGTGCTAAAGCACAAGCTAACAACAGTAATGGCGGACGGGACATCTTAATGAATTGGAGAAGAATGCAAAATGAATGCGGGGGCAAAGGGAAGAGAAGCAATTATTAATACAAATCAGGATCTTCACAGAATGTTTCTTATCCTTAGCCAATTAGCTTTATGAATGTAAGCGATTTCGGCTTATATTTATAGAGAGAACCTGAGCTAAGAGCTTTGAGAGAGTGACAAGCATCAGCTAAACACGATTGCGTGAATTCTTTAGACAGGTTTTGGTCAGAGTCTTTCATTTATTAATTTTTAACCAATCCTTTTAAAAAAGAACACAAAAATATATATATATATATATCAACTAATTACATTGATAAATTTAACTTAAATTAATAATTTAAATTGTAATTATGGAGTAAAAGATATATAATTCTTTTACTATTTAAAATTTTTAGAAAAACTCTTTAATCTTTAATTATTTTGTTTGTAATTTTCAGTTGTTTTAAAAAAAATCCTTTTCTTTCATATTTCTTTTTAAAAATAATGAAAAACACATGCAGGATGAACATAAGACGTAGACTAATCAAATATCACTAATATAATAAACTAAATCAACTCTTGAAATTAATCTGAACTAATTAAATTCAACTTAAAATAATAATATAATATATTTATAATAGAATATTAATTTTAGTCAAATTTAATTAGTTCATCTCAAATTTAAAAGTTGAATTAAATTGTCATATAATTAATATTTAATCGATACAAGCGTGGTATTACTAACACTAGTATTTTATTTTATTTTTTATCTAAGTTTAAGAAGAAAAATTTTGTATAAAACTAAAAAAGTAGAAGAAAGCTTTTCAATAATTTTTAAAAATTATAAATTTTTATATTTTGTTTAAATTTAAAGATGTCATTGGGTCGGCCATGAGTTGGTTTTGTTAATTTTTTTAAAATATTTTTTAAATTAAAAGTGTGAAACAATGATTTTTTAATTGAGTACGGATCTGAATTGCTCAAGTCTATATCTATCCTAGGCCTAATTTTTCTAAGCAAAATGATATCGTTTTGTTAGAAAATTGAGTCTCAAATTAATCTGAACTTGATTTATCTATGAAAATATTCATTAAAAATACCTAAATTTATTTAAATTACAGAGGATATAAAAGTAAATGGATCTTACTTCTATATATAACGGTTTAATCTCACGTATAAGCTAAGTGAGATTAAACCGTGATTTACCCCCTCACAACTCTATCGGGCCAGGATATAGGGGCATCTGGGGTAGGTGATTCCACCTTTTGAGTGCAAGGAATGAATCAGATACAATAAGAAAGCTTATGAGTTCACGTGAAGCTGCAGAACCTGTAACCAGTAGTGATGTATCTGCTGCTTCTGCTTCTGCTCCTATGCAATCTATTTGTGGCTTTTCAATATTCTTTCTTCATACTGTATTGATTACACTGCAGATTATTGTTATTAGGAATTATTTTGTAGATATGTATTGTAGTTAATGTAAATATCTGTTTCCTTTTATTAGGAGATTAGGTGCTAAAGTTTAGGAGAGATTTTTTTTGGTTTCTATCTTTTGTGTTTACCGTGTATATATGGTTTTGCATCAGAGGAATGAAAGACACAGAAAAATTCTCACAATCATTCTATTGATTTTTACAATTGTAAATTGAATAAGTAATAATTCCCATTTAGCCATATAGAAAATGAGAGAGATAGAATTCATTCGGATTTGTGTTCCCTCATGAGTTGTTTAATTTGCATCGGTTTTATGTGATTAGAGGAAGTATATATGAACTGTCCATAATATTGTATTACTGAGTTTAATTTCCTTTTTTAAGAATCAATGGGATATTGACAAACATGGTCAGAACCATTAAGGTGCACTTGAATTTGGCCTGAAACTCAATCGAACTCTAGCTGCGTAGCTCAAATCCGAATATTAGTTCCTTTAAACCGCTCAAAACTATAATGTTTTGAAACTATAATGTTTTGAGGATTATCAAAACTATATCATTTTGCGGATTAATGGCACAGATCATTCGATTTGTCAAGTTGGACCTTGAGCCATGTGAGTCCCTAACTTAAACTTGAAGTTTAGGTTGATTGAAACTGATCATTGAGTAAGAGTTACCTCATTTCCAACTTAAACTCTTTGAAGTCAACCTTAAAATTGAAATTTCATGACAAATATAATTTGTATAATTTTAAGATGATAAATTATGTTTTTTTAATCATAATCATACTTTTATAATTTAAATTTTTATTTGTTTAACTAAACTATTAAAAATTTTAGTACCAAAAATTGCAACAAAAATTAAATTAAAACCACCCCTAAAAACAAATAAAATATCACGTACAAACCATTCCCATTTTGAAGCTAGCAAGTTTGAGGTGTCGAGCTTGCCAGAAGTGAAGAACTCAAATTGTGTGGTTTTCTAACTTTTGCCTTATAAAAGTAAATGGATCATACGTCTATATATAATGGAGACAGGAATGAATCAGATACAATGAGAAAGCCTGGAAATTTCCTCTCTGGATGAGTACTGTGCAAGCTTAAGACTTTCTAGTGAACAATACGGACCCCTTGTCTTGTAGTTTGTCTTCAAGTATAGTTTAGTTTCTGCGGTTCATGGGCAAGCATTTATGTGGACACTTCTCATCCACAAGGACGTGTTTGGAGTCAAACTTGACATGTGGTTCTCGTAAACATCTGCAGAGTGTACTGATGATAGTGATACAACTCTTAGTACTTTTTCTATCTTCTCCTCCAAGGAAGCTGGAAAATGAGAATGAGAATGAACACCCTGCCTGTCTCAACCACACTGTAACACATTTCAATTTCAGACAAATCTCCTAAAGAAAAACAGTTGCTTAGGTTATTGATTTATTAAGTCTGGTCCTTGGACGGTTAGCATTTCGTTTGCAAATTGTCTAACCAAATTAGGCTCCATGGCATTGACAAAATTAATCTTATAAACCCATCATCATAGTTCAGAGACAGAGCCATGTCATTAAACCTAAGGTTCTAACAGAAACGGTGAGAAAACAGATTATTAGCTTAAAATATCAAGTTTTTCTGTCGTGAAAGCAGAGTCCTTTCCTGTTCGAAAGAATTAATTTTCCTAACCAATGAGATAAGGGTCGATATGGAGAAATAAAAGACAGGAGTTTTGGCAATACTTCTAAGAGAACATGAATCCAAGATGAAAGAAGCTGGTTGGACCTCAGAATCAGTGTCATCTTCAGCTCCAATTAGGAATTCAGATAGATAACGCAGTTTCTCAATTAACATCATCGATCCAGTTAGCCATGGCGAAGCAATTCATAATCCACAAAAAAATGGTAGAAGAAAACTAGAACATGAAATCCCCAAAAGAAGGGGAAACAGAGAAAGAAGCAAGAGAATCTGAACGACATGATTTTTTACGCTATAAACACAGAACTGGATCTCAGGATATTGAAGTTATCTCCAATTCAAAGAGTTGCAGATAGATAACGCAGAATATGAGCAACATCATCGACCCATTAAACCCAAAACCAGGTTTTGGTTGAAAAAAAAGTTTGAAAATAGGAGCATCTCAGATAGAACTTTCCCCATAGTTCTTCTTCACAGCAGAATCATAGTGCAAGGATAACAATTCAGTTCTCTCATCACTGATGCCCACTAACACAAATTTTTCAAGAAAGGAAAGATCTTTGAATCAAAGCATGAATCTTGCAGTAAATTCTCGAAGTTGGAAAAACAAAAGCAATCCGAAGAGCACCTATAAAGCTTCCGACTTCAAAACCCTAATTGCTAACTAGCTCTCTATATAAATGGGTCTGTTAAGCCCATGAAGAGAGGGCTAAGGCCTCATGTTAAGAAAGCTGTTCAGTTGGAGAACAACCTGGATTTTCTCATTGTTCTTGTGAGGAGAGTTTGTTTGTTTAAGTGTTAGACAAGCCTGCTAAGCTAGCTTTGTCATTTCATTTTTTATATTGGTAGAATGATGCATGTAATAATTATAAATATATGTTTCGGATAATTTATTTGATAAACTAATGACTATAGATTAAATAATGAATTCGATTCAAATAATGTGGTCGAGTTTGGCTCCAAAGGACAGGTTTGATACCCTTCAAACTGTTGTTTCTTGCTCAATAATTATTATCTGAATTTGCAGGATATCAGATTTGCCATTCTTCGCTGATATACTGGTTTCTTGTTTTTAGCCTCACCGTTGGTGGTTTGAACCATTTCAACCATGTCTGGAATTACTCACTGCTTGAGATATTCAGGTCGGTTCAACTTTGAATTGAGAAAGCTATAAGTGAATCTAATCCCTTTTACTCGCCCGCATTAGCCAGGACATTGCTCCATGGCTTTTATCTGACAGCACTAGCCATGTTCAAGGGCAAAATGAGCACCAAAAGAAGTTGATGTGCAGATGATCAAAGTCCAAACCAAGAACTCTTAGTACTTGGTGAAATGATCCTAAATTAATTGGTTCAAACTCAACATCCAAACTAAAACTTATTAAACTGGTTGTGACATCGTCTGAAAATGGTATCGACATTCATTTGGCAACCCAACTTCAGTCCAGGAAATGTTCTGGCGACTGAGCAAGCAATTCACCCCTGTTCAGGAGGAAAGCTTTTCTGCTCCGTTACACTGAGGAAGGTATGGAGAAACTGGAGTTCACAGAGGTAGAGAGCAACATGGATGATTGAGCATCCTGAGTACCAACAATTCCAGGATGCCACAGTCGATGAGGTTTTATTACGAGGAAGAAGATGAAGAAATTCAAGACATGTGATCATAAGTTTTTCTTATCATATCAAACAAGGATTTCATTGATTAAGCAAAGCTGTCTATAACATGACAGAGGGAATAATATGATAGATTAGGCCATATTATTGTCATTCTTATAGGATAATTGTGGTTTCCGATCTTTCATGAATCTTTCAAAAGGGAATAAGGATTACCAGATAACTAAACCACTGTACTTCCTTAGGAGCTTTGCACAAGATTTTGAACTCATTTCCCAATCACAGATGTTGGTTGAACAGTAACTGCCAACCACACCATGGATAAGTACTTTCAGTTCTTGACAGCTATATAACAACCAAGCTTCTAGTCTGCAACATGTATGTCCTACCACATGTAAGAGGCAACATCATCTTTGTTCTTACTATCTTCATGTACATTGGACACTTTCTTATGTTCTAATGTCTTTGCTGAGAATAGAAGTAAGAAAATAGCGACATATAGCACTATCAAAGGAAACTCCAATCTCTCTAGCCTCCATTGAATAGTTAGCTGCTAACAAAATAACAGCATGGAATAAACCATACGAAAATTATACTGTAGGAAAGGGAAATATCAGAAGATTCACAGAAGAACCATTAAAGTGGGGAAGATGGCTTACTACTCTAAAAACTCATCAGAAGAAGCTGCTAATTCTTCTACATTCCATATCCTAGATTTAGATTAAAAATTCTCAAGGCTTCCACGATTAGACATATGCAACAAAAGCTACATTTGCACAATTGATCATATCAGTTACGGCACTAACAACAACAACAAAACCCGTAAGTACAGAGTACAAAAAGAGCATGAATTTACAGCATCAGACATTTAACAGAAAGTTGCGATTATCTATGGCTTGCCATCTTGAACGACTTTATCAACAACTACTTTGACTTTCTTGTATCCAAAATCCTCCAAGTGCACTGAGCAGTCCTCTGGCACCACGGGATGCCTATTGCCAAAAATACTCCATAGATACAACACAATGAATGCTCCCAATGCTCCACACGTAGTACCAAAAATCATAGCAGCAAGTACCCTCAACAGACAATAACTTCTGTTGTGAGCAACTACAGACTTCTTATTTTTAGCAAAAGTCTGAGGATTCAGTGGCTGAAAGTGCATCCAATGCGGAACACTCGGCAACTTGAAGTTCCATGAGTACAGGGCACATACTGCATTTGATGAGCTCAAGCCTACAAACACTTCCTCTTCATTCCATATTCTTGACAGGTCAATAGGGTACCAGAGCAGTGGATCAATTGGCTTTATATCACCAGATTGACTCATCCTAACTTCCAATCTCTTCGAACTAGCTTCATAATCAATCCAAGAATGCAATCTCGTCCAATTGTCAAATGTTGCTTTTGTAGATGAAACATTCCTCACTTTAGCTGATACAAAACCATCCACATGAATCCCCACTTGATTCTCGTACAAATCGCCACGGATGGTATCCTTAAGTGTACCAAATTCCACAGCAACAATCTTAGAATAATTCTTCTTTGTGTCCAAAGAGACCCCAAATGCACCATTACCAAAAGCGTTGGCATTAAAAGCACTAGGAACCATAATAAAAGCCAACCCATCTCCACTATCTTGGGACATAAAAAACGAGAAATAAGTGGACAAAGAAACCATCTTTCCAGGATTACCTTCAACAAGTTGGATTGGTCTCCTGTACATGACTCGCCCTCCACTTGAACTCACCGAGTGAGTTAGCTGAACCGACGACCCATTATCCACAACCTTGGCATCGCCATACAAAGCAATGTTGGAGTCAAAGTTTTGATCTTTTCCAAAACTTTGGAAGGAAAATGAGAGATTTGTGTCTGCAATGATCAAACTGAGGTGGGAAATTAGAAAAGTTAATGAAATGAAGCTGGTGGAAATAGGGAACTTGGCCATTGATGAAGTGGGTTTCCAACTGAATCTTGGTTACTTTCTCCCAAAGCTTTCAACTTCTAAGGCTTGTGAGATGATCACATTTCCAATTTGGGAAAAGCAATTGTTTTTCTAAGGTTTGTGGGAGTGTAGAAAGCAGAGGATCAAAGCAAAGAATAAGAGGGAAGTTGGGTTGGTTGGTGTGAAAATTAAATACGTTTACTCTCTTCTGCAACTCTTTGATTCACTTTCTGTGAGTGGTTGCTGACGGTGGGAATATTGCAAGGAATATTTGCAAGAATGCCCCTCTATTCTTTCATATTCTTTTTCATTCCTACCCTACATGTTTTCTTTGAAAAGTTATCCTAGGCTACATGCTGTTTATGACTTAAATTACAATTAAAAAAACCTTGTAATTAACCTTTTTCATTAATTTTTATCAAATCCTATAATAAAATTTATTAAAATTATTTAGACATTTTATAAAATGTTAATGTGAAAATTATATTTTTAATTAACGTTTAAAATTTTAATTTTCATGATACATTGCATGTGGTCTATCGGAAACAACATCTCTAATAGATAAGGGTAAGGTTATATACTATAGGACCTCTTGACGCTCCGCAGGCCAGCGGAACTTTAAA
>JANZLY010000004.1:22979006-22990913 GCA_026770305.1 Erythroxylum gonoclados | reverse complement strand
CAGGGGAAGGAAAGAGTTGAGGCGGGAAGCAAAATCAAAGACAAGGAATTGGCTTGGCTCAAGCGAAATGAGCTGAGGCATCTTTGGTTGAATTAAAACGAGTTAAAACGTCGACGTTGAATCTGGCACAAAATAGAACCAGCGTTAGTGGCACTCTATGAGGCGATGCGTCTGTGCTTCACTCTTTGTCTCCCACGTCGCCGTTTCAGTCTTCCTCCAACTTTTTAAAGTACCGTTTTGGTTTTCCCTTTTCTTTTCTAAAATCCCCCATTCAATCGATCAACATACAAGAACAAAAACAAAAAGCGGAGCTTTTGGATTAATCAACTACCACTCCTCTATTCTTTTCATCTACTGCTTCTTAATTCAGCCTCTTAGCCACTACCTATGGTGATTATTATTGTCGTTACTGTTACTCTTCTTCTCAATTGTCGCTTCCTGCTTAAACCTCTCAGACACCTATAGTGGTTATTGTTGTTGATTTTGGAGCTGAATTTGGTTTTGCATCACTCTTCTTCTTTGCTCCTCTCTTCTTTTTTCTTATTTTATATCTGTTTAACTATGTTTGAAAACTCTAGTGTTTGGGCGAGATTGATAGTGTCATCTTACTTCAGACATAATGGAGAAGACATGTAAAAGACAGGAAAAATAAGCGATAAAAGAAAAATAGGAAGGCAATGTAAGGAGTCCATATAGAAGTCAAACGTCGAGAGATGTAAAATTATAAATTATACATGAGCAGGAAAGCGTACAGGAAAGGAAACCCTAGTTCCTCTTTGGTGCGTATGTTACTCTACCTTGCTTCTAATCTCAATTCATTTTAGTGGGTTTTGGATTTTCGATCTCATCTCAAAAGGGTTTCAATTAATTCTCCAAATGGTTGCGCTCATCTCCCCCTTTCCGAATTTTGATTTCTGCTTGCCTACGCTCAAATAGAAACTCTTTGATTTGTTGTTTCTTTTTATTCTCTATATTTTTTATCTAGCTTGTAGGTCGATATTATTGTTGTAGTAGATGAAGAAATTTGCTTTTTTTTCAGCTGAATTGCCTAACTGGGCATGTTCTTGTTTTTCCAGAATCAGAAACTGTAAGCATTATTCTTCCAAAGGTTAGAATACACCAATTTGCATTATATTTCTTTTGTTGGATAATGGTGTAGAAGAACATTATTATTGGGACTATGATTTCTCTATCCAGGTTGATTTTGATCTGATCACTAATTACTTCTTATATGACACTTTCCTATATAATAGCAAATGCAAACACTTGCAGAATTAATTGTTGTTTTATCCCCTTGATGTAGTTCTTGAATGCTGGTGGCTGAGGTGCTTACTTTGATTTGTGTTCATTGCTTGCTTAAGAATGAGCTGTTCATTGCTTGCTTAAGAATGAGCCAACTGGGTGAACAGCCAAATTGTTGTGGTCAAAATGTTGAATCTCCTTCTGAGTTATGTGAGGAGGATAGAGACGTGGAGGAGTATGAGGATGAGGAGGAAGATCTAGATTTTAATCCCTTTCTCAAGGATAACCCCTCTCTTGAAGCTTCATCCAGTCTGAGCTCTGAAGTTGAGGTTTTGGAAAGTAATTCTTCCAAGACACATGAAGTTTGGAATTATTCTGTTGGGAATTCTGAGCATAGCGAGGAAGTCATCATGCGAAATCTTGAGAGTGGAAGCGAAATCAGGATGCCCAAGAAGGCTAGGAGGAAATGTAAGAAAAACAAATTTGACTCCAGGTTCCAAGCGGAAAATCAAACACTTGATGGTGAGAGAGAAAATGGATCAACAAAGAATGTGAATGATGGCGACAATGATGATGCTATCTGCAAGCGCACTAGGGCACGCTATTCGCTTACAAGTTTTACGCTTGACGAACTTGAGACTTTTCTTCAAGAAACAGATGATGAAGATGACCTTCACAATGTTGATGATGAAGAGGAGTACAGAAAGTTTCTTGCTGCTGTTTTGCAGGGTGTAGATGGTGATGGTCAATCAATTAGAGAGAATGAAAATGCGGATGATGAAGATGAAGATGAAGATAATGATGTAGACTTTGAGATAGAGCTTGAAGAGTTGCTCGAGAGTGATGTTGATGGTGTGTTGAGGGACAAGGGTCAAAAATTGGAATGTGAAAGAGGTACTCGAAGACCAGAGACTAGGCAGAATAGACGCCAGAAAGCATCTTCTAGATATAGAGGCAAGTTTTTAGAACAGTCAGAGAGACCGTTGCGTCCTCTGTTACCCGTTTATCCTTGTGGAGGAGTTGTTCCTTGTCCTGCTATTAATGGAAATGTTACTGCTTCAAACTATCAGTTGTCCTCAACAGAAGATTGTTTAGTAAATGGATTTATTGCTCGGCAGATAGGCCAGTTGCATTGTTTGATACATGAGCATATTCAACTTCTTATTCAAGTATTCTCTCTTTGCATTCTTGATCCTTCTCGACAACTTATTGCCTCTCAAGTTCAGAAACTGATCTTTGAAATACTTTGCAAACGAGATGAAGTTAGAGCATGGAGGACCGTATCATACCCTGATATTTTCTTTAACCCTTCAAACTTGTGCCCATCAGTGGTTAATGAAGTTCCAAACTTAAATAACTCAGCACACACTATTGCATCATCCCCAACTCAGAACTCTCAGTTGTTAGCTTCTCAAGATTTTTCTTCTTCTAAAGGCAACCAAAATCATTCCTTTAATGGGCAGATGTTTTCATCACCATCCCCGAGTTCTTCATGGGTACCTTTCGTAAGTTCTCCAATAGTGTCCATCCTGGATGTAGCTCCACTCAATTTAGTCAGAAAATATATCGATGATGCTTATAATGGTTAGTAATTTGGAGCAATGTTTTTGTTTATTGCATTAGTAGTATGCTCATTTATTAGTTTATTCGCTTTAATCATTGTTACAATTGCTTCTGCAGCTATTCAAGATTATCGGCATCGTCATATGAACTCCAACTTTGATGCGCAATATGAAAAACAACCACTCTTCTGTCTTCCTAATATTCCATCATTAGCTGAGTCAAATAATGACCTTCTAAGAGGAGCAGTCCCCCCTATTGCCACACCATGGACACCTATACTTGGTGAACAACAAACTAAAAAGACATTGGCTGCTTCCATTGTTGAACGAGCAAAGAAGCAACCAATTGCTTTGGTTCCTAAAGATATTAGCAAGTTAGCCCAGAGGTTCATTCCATTATTTCATCCAGCACTATTTCCCTATAAGCCACGTCCTGTAGCTGTTGTGAAACGTATTCTTTTTAATGATGCGGAGGATGAGTAAGTGAATTACTTTATCCAAATAGATACCACACCTTAGTTGTATTAATGCTATTGATATTGATCATCTTTATTTTGCAGTTTCACTATCTGTATCATTAAGTTGCATTATGTTCCATAATTTTTCCCAATTTGGTATGGCAAAAAAAAATTATTTCTAAACATACAAATTATAGACAGTCATTGCATATAGATGTGTTGGTTAAATATGCGTCAACATTTCTAGTATTATATTAGGTTAAGAATCTACGTCAATAAATAAGTAGTCATTGCATTTCATTTTGGGATAACAAGCTCTAAAGTGAAAATTTTTTTGGGATATTTTCAATTCAGTACCAAAATTTTTAATTTTTTCAATAAAATGATTAACATTTTAAAGCCTTAACAATTCAGTTTAGAATGTTAGTTCTGTTAATATTTTGTTGATGTGGCTAATAAACCCCTTTTGGCAATAACATTTAGACATCCACGTGAAAAATTAATGAATATGTAGTCATCCAGGTGGACTAATATTATAGTGTATGGGTTGTGGGTAGGGCTATTTATGTTATGAGTCCATATGGAAGCTGACATATCCACCAAATTTTCCTGTGGATGCCTACATGTCATGGCCAAAGATGGTTTTGTTACCCCTATTAGTAAAATACTAACAGAACTAATGTTTTGAACTAAGTTATTAGGGTTCTAAAAGATTAATCACTTAACTAAAAAATTTAAAAGGTTTAGCATTGAATTGACAAATTTTAAAAAGTTTGGCATTTTAGGATTTGTTATCCCTTTCATTTGCATGTTTTTGAAAGAACGGGTAATTGAAATCAAAACTCTGCAAATACATTTACATAGCTTTGACCATGATTTGGAAAAGATAAGTTTGCACCAAAGTGGTTGTTCAAATAAAGACAAAATTCTCGACTAATTTGTCACTTTTATTTGAATATTTGTGTGTACTGCCTGCTAAGAGATTTTTGATTATGAATTGAAGATGTACTTAACAAATTTCAAGATTCCTTATGAATTTTGATGTAGATTACTGGCACTGGGTATGATGGAATATAATACAGATTGGAAAGCAATTCAAAAACGCTTTCTTCTATGCAAATCTAAGCATCAGGTAGTTTAAAAGCTTTTGGAAAATGTTATATGCATCAAAATACCAGCTCTGTTATGGCCATTTAAGTGTCTATTTACAATCCACTTTCTACAAATTATGTTACATAGTATGCTTTCTCCATGAATAAGTTGTGTCAAAATCACTTTTCCTCTATCTCTCTATCGCTCTATCTCTCCTTCTTACATTCACTTGCATACACATAGATTCACATGTGCACATATGTTCACACACTTGTTTTTCTTGTTAAGTAATCTTTAAGCTACAATTATATGCAGTGAATAAATAAGCCCTGAGGCAGTTATCAGTTGTAATCGGCCTATGCAGTCTAATGGCAATTGTCATGCTAAAATGTTTTACATTTAGAATTAGCTTCTAGTTTGTTTCCTTGACCTGAACTCAAAGAACCACAATTAGTTAATTGCATTTGTAAGGAATGGGTTGATATGAACTAAACTCTATGATAATGAATTGTACTTATCTTCCAGTCTATTTTCTCAGTTGATAGTTATGTACAGCTTTTTATTTTTGCAGAATCATCTAATTATGTGATCTCTTCTTGAGATTGTTCACTTGAGCTGTCATTTGAAGTTATTCTCTTTGTGTATTAATTTTGCTGAACTTTTACTCTTTATTGCTAAGATATTTACATGGTAAATTTTTACTGACTTTACATGCGTCTTGGCATTTCTAGTTACACTCTGCTAGATTTTGAAGTTTTCATACACAAATGTTGACCAATATCACAGCCACCTTGATGCTCGTGCATCACATGCTACTTGTGTTGCAGATTTTTGTTAGGCAAAAGAATCGTTGTTCATCAAAGGCACCTGAAAACCCAATAAAGGTATATACACTAGCACACATATAGTAGTGATAAATTTTGAATCAACTTCTGGTGACCAAAAGTATGTTTCTTCATTCTTTGTGCATCTTTTTTTTTTCCCCCTTCTCATTCAATGTTATAAACTGCTACCAATAAGATTCCAACTGGCACTTACTATACAGCAGCACCAAGGATCAGATTTCCTATCATGCTTATAAAATTTTGTAGAGAATCCTATAATAATAGATAGAATCCCATAATAATAGATAGTCCCTTAATTAAGGGATTATGCTTATAGAGTATCCTTAGCTGTAATATCTAGCTATATTAGGGATGTTTCCAAATAAGGAGTCTTCCTAATTAGGAATACTCCCATAACTATGTACCCTAGCTCTATATAAGAATAGCAGTATCTGTACATCTTATAATCATCATTTGAATAAAAATCAAAAGCTTTTACATAGATTCAAATCAAGCTGCCATCATACAGGCTTATTTTTCAGAGATTAGGATGTTTCAGTTCCTAATGGGACTAAATGAATCCTACATACCTATTCGTGGTCAGATCTTGCTTATGGACCCTCTTCCATCTCTTGGAATGGTTCACTCCATGCTCATCCAGGAAGAGTCTCAGAGAGCTTTTACTCCAATGATCTCTACACTCTCTCATGTTCCTCTTGATCCAACTGCTTTACTCTCAAATGCTTCTGCATCTGCTGCTGAACCTGAAAAAAGTTTACTGGAACTTGTGATCACTGTGGCGTCAAAGGCCACAAGAAATCCAAATGCTACAGACTGATTGGCTTTCCACCAAATTTTAAGTTCACTAGAGGAAAATCACAGGCTAATCAAGTTGAGGATCAAATTTCACCTGCTGCTGCACACACTCTCGGCCAAGCAGATCCATTTGTTGCTAATGTCTCTTCAGGTGCAGCTCCCTTCAATCCAGCTCCTGTCTTCACTCCTGCTCAGTATCAGGATATTTTGCGCATGCTTGCTGTTGCTAATCCAATGGCCAATTCTGCTTCGGCTTCTCAGTCATCTCCAGCTCCACCATCACCAGCTCCATCATCAGGTATGATTTCTCGAACCTGGATAGTGGACAGTGGAGCCACAAATCACATGGTTAATTCTTCTCTTGGCTTGCAAAATATGTCTACACCTGCACATGCTTCACGTGTCCTCTTACCTAATGGAAACAATGCTGAAATAACTCATACAGGATCACTCAATATTCTCACAGATATAAATCTCCCTAGTGTACTACTCATTCCATCTTTTCAAAAAAATCTCATGTCAGTTCATAGAATAGCCAAAGATTCCAACTGTTTTGTGTCTTTTTTCCCTGATTTTTGCCTATTGCAGGATATTTCAACTGGGAAAGTCAGGGGGATTGGTAGAGAGTCTCAAGGTCTTTACTACTTGCAATCTCAAACACCATGTCCTAGCATCAGCCATCCACTTTCAGCAAATAATTCTAGAGTCTCTAGCATTTCAGATTTCGCCTTATGGCATCGTCGTTTAGGACATTTAAATTCTCAATCTCTGCAATCACTACTTGTATCGAGTTCTATTAAGTGCAATAAAGAAAATATTTCCAATTGCTTTACTTGTTTTCGTGCAAAACAACATAAGTTACCATTTAAGTCTAGCAATTCGAAAACTAGTTCACCATTTCAGCTTCTACATTTAGACTTATGGGGACCATACCACATTCCGACTCATAATGGTTTTAGATACTTCATGACAATAGTGGATGACTACTCTAGATATACTTGGATTCAGCTAATGCAATCAAAGAGTGACACATTTAGACTTATCAAGGATTTCATAGTATATGCCAAAACTCAGTTTAATGCTTAAGTAAAAGTTATAAGATCTGACAATGGAACAGAATTCATGAATAATCAATGCCAAGCCCTATTTCGGTCTCTAGGAATAGTCCATCAACATACTTGTCCTCACAATCCACAACAAAATGGAATTGTGGAAAGAAAGCATCAACATATTTTGGAAGTTGCTAGGTGTCTTAAAATGCAAGCATCAATACCTATAGAGTTTTGGGGAGAATGTACCTTGGCTGCTGTTTTTTTAATAAATAGGTCACCATCTCAGGTAATTAAGGGATTGACACCCTTTCAAAAACTTTATGGTGAACCTCCATCTTTAGCTAGAATCAAGACATTTGGGTGCCTAGCATATGCAAAAGTTCCATTAGTTAGTGATAAGTTTGATTTTAGATCGATGATATGTGTCTTTATGGGTTATCCTAGCGATCAAAAGGGTCACCTGTTATACAATTTGTCCACTCAAAAATTCTTAGTCAATCGGGATGTGATCTTCCAAGAACACATCTTTCCTTTTGCTAGTCCAAAAGTGTCATCAAAATCATCTCTCGATTCATTCATTGATTTTGATTCTGCCACTACTCCATCACCTTCAAATCATCAATCACCAAATCCACCTATTCATGTTGAGGATCCTGTAAATGAGTCAATTGTAGGTCATTTTCCTGTTGACACTGAAACAGAAACAGGTGATAGCAATGACATTGAAGATATGGAGCATGTACCTGACGAGTTTCAAGATGATCCCGAGAACATACCTACCAGAAAATCCAGCAGGCCCATTCGTGCACCCTCATGGATGGATGATTATGTCCTTAATGCCACATCAAATTGCTCTTATCCACTTGCAAATTCAATCTCATATTCAGGTTTGTCTCAGCCCTATCAAGCCTACATCACAAAGATTGACTCAATATCAGAACCATTGAATTACCATGATGCAATCAAAGATCAAAGATGGAAAGCAGCCATGGATGAAGAATTAAATGCCTTGCAGCAAAACCAGACTTGGCAGATTGTTCCTTTACCAGCACATAAAAGGGCTATAGGATGCAAATGGGTTTACCGAATAAAATATCACTCAAATGGGCAAATTGAGCGATTCAAAGCAAGATTAGTGGCTAAGGGGTTCAAACAAAAGGCTGGAATAGATTACAAAGAAACATTCTCACCGGTTGTTAAAATGGTCACTGTGAGAAGTGTTATTGCTTTGGCTTCAACAAAGAATTGGCAGATTTTTCAAATGGATGTGCAAAATGCATTTTTACAGGGAGATTTAGATGAGGAAGTCTACATGAAAAAACCTCAAGGATTGCTCAATTCAGGGGGGGCTAACATGGTTTGTAAATTGAGCAAGTCACTGTATGGTTTGAAACAAGCATCAAGACAGTGGAATAGCAAAATAACTATGGCTTTAACTCAGTCAGGTTATCAGCAAAGCAGACATGATTACTCCCTATTCACAAAACATTTCAAAGGTAAAATAGTCATTCTACTAATATATGTAGATGATTTGCTTATCACAGGAAATGATTCAATCATGATAAATGAGCTCAAAACAGTGCTGCATAAGCATTTCAAGTTAAAAGATCTTGGTCATTTAAAATACTTCCTAGGCATGGAAGTTAGTCGATCTAAGGAGGGAATCATAATGAATCAGAGGAAATATGCTCTTGAGCTCATCTCAGACATGGGATTATCTGCTTCAAAACCAGTATCTACACCATTTGAGTTAAATTTAAAGTTGACTACAAAGGAGTATGATGACATGGTGGAAAAACAATCAAAAGGGAAGATGAAGTCAAATGACAAGCTACTTGATGACCCGACGAGCTATAAAAGGTTAGTAGGGAGACTGCTCTATCTCACTATAACCAGACCTGATATTTGCTATTCTGTCAATCATATTAGCCAATTCATGCATCAACCAAAACAATCACATTATCAAGCAGCATTGAGAATAATCAGATATGTTAAAAGAGATCCTGGAAGGGGTCTTTTCATGCCCAAAGAAAACAGTTTAGAGTTGAAGGCTTACTGTGATTCCGATTGGGCGTCCTGCGTCGTCAACAGAAAATCGGTAACTGGTTTCTGCATCAAGCTTGGAGAATCCCTCATATCTTGGAGATCGAGAAAGCAGAAGACAGTTTCCAGATCATCGGCTGAGGCTGAATATCGATCCATGGCTGACACAACTTGCGAATTGATGTGGCTTCGTGGATTACTGAAAGAGCTTGGAATTGGAATTAAAAAACCAATTGAATTGTTCTGTGATAATGAAGCTACGACCCATATTGCTGCGAACCCAGTGTACCATGAAAGGACCAAGCACATTGAAATTGATTGTCACTTGGTGAGGGAACAAGTGCAGAGCAAATTGATTCAGACTAACTATATTTCGACAGCTGAGCAGCCGGCAGATGTGTTTACAAAAACTTTGGGAACCTCTCAACATAATCTGTTGGAACCTGATCTCGAAACCGGACCCCAACTGGAAGGAACGAATCACAGGCTTTCGGCACGAACACAAATCGGAAAACAAACGAAGGGACTCGAATTCCGAAGCGGAAAACATAAGGGTCCAACATAATCAGCTTCTGGGAAAGTTTGGATTGAAGGATATTTTCCAGAGTGTCGAATTGAGAGGGGCTGTTGGAAGGAGAAACAATTCGACAGATTTGCCGTTATGTTTGAAATCAGACAAGGTTGACTGAATAAGCTCAAGTTGACTAAGTGGGCTGCATTTTTAGTTATGGGCCAAAACATGTATGAGGCCCATTCGTAAATATCTGAGCATTGTGGATAGGAATCTTGTGACAGTATTGTACAGCTGTACTAGCTATTTTTTAGGAAATTCCTTTATAAAGGATCAATCATTGTACAATCATTTCATTCAATTAATAACAGAAAATCTTTCCCAAATTCCTTTTGTCAGTATTTCTAACATCTTTCTTTTTAATTAAACTTTAAATTACAGATAGTTTGGTTTAATCTTATTTTAAATTCTTCAATTTTTTTCGATCTTTAATTAATTTTATAACGATATAATACATATTTGACCCAAATCTTAAATCTCTTCTCAAGCAAGTACAAAGAATTATTAAAATAAGTAGACAATGTTTCTTTATGGGTGGTTTTGGTCGTTATTTTTCAGTTGAATGTTCAAAAACGATCGAATAGTTTCTTAGCAAACTGGAAGTAACTTTGAGCACAACCTCGTCAGAAACATAAGTTTTACGAGGAACTCGTTTTGTTTTCTATTCTAGTACTTCCATGATCCAGAACTGAAGCGAGCACGAAAAAACTCCACCAACTTCTCTTTGTTAGGAAGGCTTTTCTTGACGGTGGTGCAACTAACGAACTCATCAATCCACTTCCACAGAACTGGGAACTTCTCCTTCGTCACCAATTCAATACCTGCAGCTTCTTCAATCACATCAACCAACCAATGGGCTATGAAGTTCCCAGTCAGGTCCACGAGTCCGATGCTCTCTCCCCCAAAAAACTTCTTGTTCTTTAGCTCGTTTTCGAGGATTTTCAGGTTCTGACATACCTCTTCCATGGCCTTTTCTCGTTCTTCCCCTTTGCCCCAAGCAGCTTGCCAAACAGCAGGACGGCACTACGGACCATGACAAAGAAACTTGTTCATACGAAGCACTTCATATGTTTATATATATATATAAAATTTTGAAATACTTTTAAATCTTTAAAATTATTAAAAAATAACAATATACATATAACAATCACATCCAACTCTTAAATTCTATTCAAATAATTAAAATTTTTGATAATATGTTATAATCATCTTAAATTATTAATTTAAAACAAATTTAAAAATAATTGGTGTAATATTATATTATTACTTTTTAATGATATCTTTTTTTTAATTAGTTAAATCACAAGAAAATTCTTAATTATTTACCTATATAATAAAAAGAATAGAAGAAAGGGCAATATTATTTTACCTTCTCATCAATGAACTTAGCCCAGAATCGAGCGTTGGCTCTCTGGTAAGGATCTTGAGGCAAGATGGGGTTGTTCTTCCAAGTCTCGTCGATGTATTCAAGAATAACATGTGACTCAGCTATTGGTTTTCCTTTATGAACAAGCACTGGGACTTTCTTGTGCACAGGGTTGTATTTCAGAAGCTCTTCACTTTTGTTTGCCAGATCTTCTTCTACGTATTCATATTCTACGCCTTTCAGTTCAAGAGCCACTTGGATTCTCCGAACGAAAGGGCTTGCCCACATCCCAATAAGCTTCACTTCAGCCATAGTCAAAGCTTCTTAGTGACTTCTCTTGGTGATTATGCAGTAGCTGAAGCTTTCTTATAGACGAAAATGGTCGAGATTTCTTAGCAGATAAGATTGGGATTTGGTGTGTTTTTGGTCAATGCAAGTGGTTGGAAAGTGATAACAGGTTCATTTTGAGTTATTAGACTGATGAAACTTCGTCAGGAAGCTATTAAATTCATTGGAAGAGTTCAATGTTTCAGATCCGAGACATCACTTATTTATTGTCGTGCCAAAAACTAGATAAGTTCTGAAAACGCATGGCGGGACGTCATCTAAATATTGACTTTGGTGCATCCCTTGCAAGGAAGTCAAACTGATTCAAAGTAATATCGTTTACATTTAATAAAATAATATCATTTTAAATCAATACAATAACTTAATAGTCAATTAACTAAAATAAACTAACCACCTTTTTTTTATTACCATGCCACCCTTGCAATCGCTACTCTTAGCAATGTAAACCTTAGAATAATGTCTCTTAATTTAGAGGTCGTTTAATTCTATTTTTATTTTTATTTTTCTGTTTTTTTTTAATTTTTGTTTTTTTA
>JANZLY010000004.1:21960286-21971248 GCA_026770305.1 Erythroxylum gonoclados | reverse complement strand
TATGTAATTTTCATACTTATTTAATGAATTATTATTTTATATTTTCAGTGCGCCTCAAGGAATTTTTTTAAAACTATTATCTTATGTATTTAGCAAGGTTATTATTTTATCCCATTGACCCAAGTTGGGACTGGAGAAAATTATTATTTAATTGAGATTATTAATTTATCGAATATTAATTTATCGAGGTTTTATTGATATTATCACGACCTTATTTTCATTCTCATTTCTTCTTCCTAAGAAAAGAAACTAACATCTCTCCTTCATTGAGTGCGTGTCTATATAAATGCCTACCCACCTCTGTTCATATCTACCGCCCTGCTATTAAATCCAAGTTGAAAGAATCATATAACATGGCTACTCAGTTCCACAATAACGTGAACAAAAGTTCGTTCAATCCCAGCGACACAGCCGGGAAGATCATAACCTGCAATGGTAAGAAGCTGATTTTGCAATTTAAGGTGACGGTAGATCCTTTGATCTGTTTTACTGACAAATGTGCTTGTCATTGCTGTTCCTGGAGAAGCTGCTGTTGTGCGCGGTCCCAAACAACAGTTTCTCATCGAACAAATTCGGGTTGATCCACCTAAGACGATGGAGGTTAGGATCAGGATCCTTTATACTTCAATCTGTCATACGGACCTCAGTGCTTGGGAAGGAGAGGTAAATAATTTTATTATATGAACTTTATGCACATGCATATCCATAAACACCCATGGCAATTCAAAGTAACAAGAAAGTTAACACCATGTCGTCGTGCTAATGTTTAAAGAACGAAGCTCAGAGAGCATATCCAAGAATTCTAGGCCATGAAGCTGTGGGGTAAGCCATTTCAGCCATAACTTTGAGTCTCTTCAATATTTAATTTTGGTGCATTTCGTTTCGTCAAGAGTTTGATTTATTATTTACTTTTCCCCTGGTGCAGAGTTGTAGAGAGTGTCGGTGAAGGGGTGACCGATTTGAAGGAAGGTGACCATGTGATTCCAATCTTCAATGGAGAATGTGGGCACTGCGTATATTGCAACAAGAGGACAACCAATCTGTGCGAGAAGTATCGTGTCAACCCATTCAAGAACGTGATGACAAATGATGGCAAGTGCAGATTTTGGACGAAAGATGGGGAGCCCATTTTCCATTTTCTCAACACATCTACTTTCACGGAGTATTCCGTGCTGGACTCTGCTTGTGTCGTCAAGATAGATTCTAACAATCCTCTCAAGAAGATGAGTTTGTTAAGCTGCGGTGTTTCCACTGGTATGAGGCCATAAAAACAATATTTATTGCCTTTATCTTTATGAATAATTAACTAAATTTGAAAGTTACGTTCTTGATGACTATTTTATATTTAAGTCAATTTACAGTGCTAGGAATCTGGTCTTTATTCACGTGACATTATTAGGCTGACGGAATGACCAAGTTGTCGAAATAGAAGAAATAAGGAAATGAAATTTACATTTTCAAGGCTACTTTAGTAAACTTGATTGGTTGATTAGATGCTTTGGTATTGATGAAGGTGTGGGGGCTGCATGGAACGTCGCTGACGTCCAAGCTGGATCTAGTGTGGCTATTTTCGGTTTGGGCGCCTTGGGTCTCGCGGTAAGCCCCGACAATCTTTAGATTTTATGTTAGAAAAAAACAAAAACGACAAGTTGTCCAATAATGCACTGAAATTTACCTTGTCTCAGATTTGGTGAGTGTGATCAGGAATTCGGGGTCAAACAAAATGTTAATTAGATCATAAGTTTTCTCCATCAAGATATATGTTGGTATCAAAGATTTTTAATCGTAATTCATGGTGTAGGTAAGTTAGTAAGAGACTTTTCTGTCTTAAATGAGGTCGTAAGTTTGAACCCTCCTCATGTCTACAACCGTTTAAAACTTGAGACCAGAGTTTTGCCTCTCACAAGGGACTTACCCGATCAGAGCGAGAATTAGTCTGGATATGAATGACTTAAAATTACCTTTTCATAATTAGGACTCTCTCAGAATATCTCGTGGGTAAAATATATATATATATATATGTATATATAAATCAAAAAATCAAAAAATAAAAGTGGAGCCATTGGTCGGTTTGGTGTAAACAGAGGAGAGGAAGCAGTTTCTACCGAACCGACCAAGGGGACTTGGCAGTAGGTAGAAAGAACCAACAATCTTTCTTACAGTAACAACTACTTCCCGGCGACCGAGAGTCACCCGCATGTGTTACACGTGATCAAGTTTAGCAGCTTTTTGAATTCTGCATGTTTTTTTGTCTTTTAGACGGAGACTTTGGATTTTCTATACTACTATATATATAGTCATTCGAAGCAACTTATTATTATGTATTAACTTATTACGAATAACTATTTTCCATTTTTCTTTATTTAAAAAGAGTGGTTTTGTGTAATAAACAACACTTCAAAAAAGTAGGTGCTATTTGGATAGTCTTGATATTATATGGAAGAAAAATAATTGCAGCAACATCTAAAAGGGAGTTTTAGTAAACGATAGACAACAACCAATGATAGTATTGACAAGACGAATAAAGGGGTTTCCTGTTAAATCTATAATCGTAACAAAAACTTATTCGATAAGGATGATGGTTAGGATTCCACTATTATTGTAGGTGTAATATGTAACGATACTTTAGTTACGTATTTTGGATCAAAATGAAAGGACAAGAAACGTAGAAATGTGAAAAATACCTGATTTTGATTCCATAACTTCAAATCAGCTTTTCAAAGTTGAAACGAGTACGAATCCACCGTCATCTTCACAGGAACTCCTCACTAGAACGCGGTCAACGTCTTTATATAGTTTTCTCAAAACGTAAGCTTCTTTAACGGGTCAGAGAATCCTTATGTTTACGATTGATATGGGCAACTGCAGGAGACCTTAACCTTTATCTATAGCTTTCATATCAGACTTCCCTATCACAAGCCCGATATGGGTTCGGTCCACGCTGATTGGGATCTATTTTTCACCCGAACTTTAACCCATTGATATAGATCATTTATTTGGTCACTTTATTATCTT
Organism: Erythroxylum gonoclados; assembly: GCA_026770305.1. Taxonomy (NCBI): domain Eukaryota; kingdom Viridiplantae; phylum Streptophyta; class Magnoliopsida; order Malpighiales; family Erythroxylaceae; genus Erythroxylum; species Erythroxylum gonoclados. The sequence continues at coordinate 21,968,233 of JANZLY010000004.1, read as the reverse complement.
TATCCGGATCAAATTACGTAACTTAACTGATAAGTTGTTTAAAAACCGAAAAATGCAATTAAATATTATCCAACTTTATTGGAAATTAAAAAAATGTCCAACAATCTCCCTCTTGGACAATACTTAATTGCAGTGATGACTCTAGTTTAAAAACTCGGTTAAGTCACGCTACTGTATTAGTCGACTAGGTTTTAAAAACAAAATATTTGACCCAAAGATAACGAAAATCTATCATTCTGTCTTATAAGGCTTTCGATACCGAAAAGTATCAAATGCATGTGTCATGTGCAACACAGATCCAATACAATCACGTATACCTAATACCTCACTAACATGGATGGGAAAATGGAGTATGACAAACTAGGATGATACCTTTATGATCTAAATTATATCATCTTCGTTTGTAGATCTCGATTTCTCCAACTTTATGCTAAACCGCATATGCTAAAATGCATTAGAGAAATCTTGTTTTCTCTCATCGAATGCTAAACAACATTAGAGAAAACTTGTTTCCTCTCACCAAATGTTAAATTGTATTAGAGAAAAACCTTTATGTTCTCCAACTGAATGCTAAACTGCATTAGAGAACCTTTATGAAATTAAAAACTTATATTCCCCTATGTCATGTCAAACTTCATAGATATCCGTATAAAATTGTATGTGTCTAAATGACATAGACACAAAGTCAATCTGTATATATGCCCAATGACCTTTAAATGCTTAAGATCGACATAAATCTTAAGACTTGTATATGTATTATGACAATATACGATAACACGTATTACCGAGGATAAACGATGATCATCTTTATTGATGAACCATCATACCGTCATAATACATCAAATTTATAAATGTACATGGATCAAACATAACGATCCCCTAACTAACAGTGTCTAAGGACTTCAAAACACCCATACTGTGTACTTGTGTCACAAACGCAAGTAGGCGAAGTCCTTTGGTTAAAGGATCGACTAACATTTCCTCAGTCTTTAAGTGCTCCAAATCTTAATGTCACCTTTTCGTATCAACACCTTTATGACCAAATAATTGACTTTTAAATGCTAAGATCCTGTGATATTCTTTGTTGTTATTAAACAACACGGCAAGAAGATTACCACAGTAAAACCAAATGGGTCTAGCCACTGAATCAACCACAAACAACTCAGAAATCAAGTTTCTGAGCTAAACCATCTGTGAAGTAGCCCTTTAGCATGCATAGTTGAGGAAGTTACCCGTGTCTACTTGACATACTTCCACGACATTGTACCATCTGCAAACTTAAAACTGTAACCTTAAGTGAATTTTCGATCATCCGGACACATAGCTAAAATCTGAATCTGAATTCCCTACGAGGTTAAGTCTGTTGACTTTTCTATATGTTAACATATAATCCTTAATTCCTTTTAGTATCTCAACACTCGTTAGACTGCATTACAATGGTCTACAACTGGATTAACTAGATATTGACCAAACAGTCAAATAGTGAATGCAATGTCCTACCTAATACATAGCCGAGCATACATCAGGCTATCAACCGTACTAGGATACGGAACATTCCTCATAACCTCTCTCTTTATTTTATTCTTTGGATACTATACCAAAGATTATCTCTCACTATGAGAGATAAATGCTACGACAGGTTTACTGTTAACCGTATTAAACCTTTGTAACACATACTCAATGTATGCATTCTATGAGAGGTCTTATGAGTGTTGAGATTTGTCCCAGTGAATTTAAATACCTAGGACAGAAGATGCTACAACAAGGTCCGTCATGTCAAAGTTCTTGACCAAAAGTTACTTAACCTTATACAACATGGTCAAGTAATTTGACGTGAACAATATCATCCACATGCCGAAATAGGAAGATAACTTTGCTTCCCTTGACCTCATAGTATAAGCATCTTTTTAGCTTTATTTTCCATGAAGCCAAAAGAGGCCAAACCTTATCAAATATAGGTATCACTTTTAAAAGGTTTGACATAAATTACGTATTGATCTGCATAACACGCAAACCATATTAGTTCCATCTGGATCTTGAAATCCTTTATGTTGCACCATATAGACCACTTCATAAAGGTCCTTATATGGGAAAGCGGTTTTGACAGCCATCTGATGTAATTTTATATCATCATGAGCTACAATTGCCTTAATCACTTAAAATGTATCCTACGAGGATACGAGAGAAAAGTAACAAAAAGTCAACATTTCTCCCTGAGTGAACCATTAGGCAACTGAGTGAGCCCATAAACCGCTAAGCACTATCCTAAAATCCTTTAGGTCCAAAACTTTATTTACAACTAATGGGTTGGCAGTTTCGATGCAAATCAACTAGCTCCCAGACCTTACTATGCTTCATGGCTTGCATCTCGTTATTCATTGTATCCCACCACACATCTGCATTGGGTCCAGAAACAGCTTCTGTAAAAGTAACTGGATTCGTAACATGTCTAATAGCATAGTCCTGTTCACCTGATATACTATGTTATCAGATGGGATAGGAGGTCGTATCACTTTAGTGGATTTACTTAATTGTATTAGATCTTGTACCCCCAGAAACCTCTGTGTTTACAGGTATGAGTTCCTATTCCTGTACAGGCACGGTACAAAGACCTAGATCCACCGAATCTAACTGTATGAGTAGCAGGTACATAATAACTGTAGTATCCGCCCTACTATCATCCGAAAAGTCAAAGGGCCCACCATCATCATAGACATCGTATTCTATAAACTTAGCTGCTCATGATTCTACTATTCTGGTCCCTCCTTCTCTACAGTAAAAATTGTAGTCTAAAAGTGGTCGAGATATCTTACTAAATAGCAATGAGGGGAACAAACATGCAATCTTTCTTTATAAGGATAATACCTCAGTAGGGCAGCCCCATACACGAATGTGTGCAAAGCTGTGTTTTTCAACTTTTGAATAATTAGGTAGATTATTTGTAACATCCCATCACCGATGGGAGGGGTAAATTGGTCATTTGGGATGGGTTAGCAGTGTGGAAACATAGCTCGGCATGTTCATGCATAATATGGTCCCCAAATATACGTAAATTGTAATTTTTGTAAATGCACATGATTGTACATGCATTCCTGACATTTCCCGGCATATGTGTTTATTGTGGAAAAATATGAATTGGTGCTTGAACATGGAATTGAAGTGAATTTTTGTGTGTTTTACATTTTTGTGGAAATTTAGGAATTTTTCTGGAAATTTTTCGGGATACTTTTCTGGACCGAAAAAAATTGACAAGTGATAGACTGACTGAATTTCCAGTACTGAAAATGACTGTCCAATGGCATTGGAAAATTAGATACATGATTTTAGGATTTATTACTTTGAACCATTGGAAATTTGGAGAGGAATTGGACTAGAAATTAAATTGTTTTGGAAAGGAAATAAATGAACCTTTATAAATAAGACAAGTGGCAAGTGACACATGTCACTTGCCTACTTAGTCTTATGCTTAAGTGGTATATAATAACCTAACCTTGGCACTTCCACGACACTTATCTTTCAAAAGCTTTTGGAGTTTGGTTTTAGGGATTTTCTTCTTCTCTTCTTCGTGGTTTCTTCTCCTTCCTCCTTTGTTGATCTAAACTCTACCACACAAGACACTCTCCTTTGTTATGTGTTTCCTCTTCCTTTAACTCTCCTAAAACAGCATAGCATAAATTTTTTTCCCTTAAAGAAGATGGTGACCGTAGGTGGTGAAGAGAAGTAGAGAAATTGTAGTCTTTTGAAGAGTTGAAGCTTGGAAGCTTGTTTAGGTAAGAAGTAAGTTGTATGTGCTTAAATTCATAGTTAGAAGCATCTAATTGTGCTTTATGGTGCATTAATTTCATGAAGTTTGTGTGTTGATTGTTTGGGTATAAGTGTATGTATGTGTGAGGATGAATGATTAACATGTTTTGAATTGGTTTTGGATGGGTTTTGATGTTTAAATGATGTTGGATGAGTGGTAAATTTAAGTAAGAAATTGTGTATGTGTGTGCTGCCAAATATTGACTATCTATTCAAGTGAATATCTAGATGAACTTGTGGCTGAATTAGAGACTAAATTGGATGCTTATTGATGTGGGATTGGTGTTGGAATGAAAGAAGTTGAGTTGGATATGAAATCTGGAAAATGTTCCTTTGTGTAGGTTTCAGATTTTTGCTCATAACTTTTGCTATGGTTGTGCTATTGGGATGAGCTTTGGCTTGTATTAAACTTAAGAAGTATGGCTAGAATTCTTATGAAGGAAGTTCTGCCCAATTGTGGTTTGAAGGGTTTCGAATTTGGCTTTGAAAGTTAGAAATATGTGCAGGGTGAACAGTGGTGTTTATAACATTGACTGATTTGTGACCAGAACTTTGGGAATTTTTCTAGGCTAAAGTAGACTGATTTTGTGAAATTGGTCTTCATGAAAGTTGAAGATTTACTTGTTATCTTTCTAAATCCACGAAGTATGAATTTTTTTGAGTTGTAGGTTGAAAGTTATGATTTGTTAATGTTCAGGTGGTAATTCAGACCAAAATGTGTTTTGTGTGCAAATGGCTCTAAGTGTATAGGTTTTGTGATTTCTGTGTTCTGAAGCTAATTTGGGACTGTTATGGTTCAAATTGGCTCATGTGATCTTCTGGAAAGTTGTAGAGGATTGTCTTAGCTTTGTAATGAGGTATAATATGCGAATTTAGCATGTATGGATTGTAAGTTATGAATTTTTCAATTTCGGATATGGTTTAGGTTATGTGCTGTTTTAACAAGCTTAACAGGGCAGCCACATTAATGGGTGAATTTGAACTGGTTAGAGAGGCTATAAGATGCATGTGCATGCCGAGATATATTTAAACATTCCTAACTCGTCCTAAATGACCAAATTACCCTTCCTATCGGTGATGGAATGTTACATCCAAAGTACCAAGCCATCAATTTTTAGTTCTGAGCCTGTTTTTGATAACCAACCATGTGATTATAGACCTTTTGGGATTAAGTGATTTCTTCCATAACAGCTCAAACCAGGAAACTCTATCTCTATTGTCCTGTAATAGTTTATAGTGTGAATTGTTAAAGAACATCCCTTTAAAGTTAGCTGACTAATTGATATCATCCTCTCTCTTCCATTGTGTAATTTGAGGGAAGTATTGAAGAATGGAATTAAATCTTCTAAAACAACTAGACCACATACCATTTTGAATTAGTGAGGAAGCTCTTTCATTTAGAGAAATTTTGTTAATTAGTTGAGTAATTGATTTGTACTTGATATGAATATTAGTTATTATTGTTTTCTTATATAATATTTGCTACAAATTTAAAAAGTTTACGTCTCTTTCCTTTAGGACAACTAATACTTAGGGAGTGCTTGATTAATGAGTATGAGAATATAATATAATTGAATGAATAGTATTTCTATTTCCAAGTTTGGGGCATTACTTCATACTCCCGATTACGATTTTGAGAGAAGTGAAAGTCATTTCACTAAAGAAAGAAGTGTTACGGGTTTGATCGGAGTTGTCACGGGGTGTGACAGGATCTGTCACCTGGGTGACAAGAAGTGTCACGCGTTTGACATGTTATTTTTTTCTTTTTTTAGCGAAACAATATTTTGGATGATTAAATTGTATTTTGAGGACATCATGTGACTGATGATATGTTGATGCAAGCAAATGCTAGAGCATTTTTTTCTTCAAGAGTTATGGAAAGGAAATACCACAGTATACTTGATTTTAAACTTTTTGTCATCATAAATGAGATGCACAAATTAAATATAATTAATTATAATATATTAAAATTTTATGTAAAACAAAAATTTAACAATTTTTTATTTCTCAAAATTTTTAACAAACCAATCATTATCAATAGTAATGATAATCATTCTTTTATCTTAACCAACCATAATAATTATAATGATTATATCTATTCTATTCCTGATTATATTTATTATAAAACTTATTATCATTGCCCAATTGAGCCAAGTACCCTTAGTATGATTAATATGTAAAAGGAAGCACATATAGAGGTCGCAACTAATAGGGAGTATGGTAGGATTTGCAGCCTTAAAAAATCTTCGAATGACCTAACAAAGAGCTCTAATATTTTATTTGAACATTTTAAAGAGGCAACTCAAGAGTTTTGAGTGAAGGTGAAAAAAATAATTATGTTAATACTATAATGGTTATAACTTTAAAGTCACATTTATAAACTATGTAGGTATTTCAGGTATCTAATGTAAGAAAAATATATTTTCAATTAGCCTTTAGGTTTTTTTTTATATTATTTTTTAATTGTGCTAAATGATCTAACGGACTGATGGCTACCAACATATAACTTACAATAGAAACAGGGAGTTGTTCTGGATCCTGAGATTTTAAAAAATTATGTAAAGATTATAATTATGTCATATTGTAGATTTGGTTAGTTTAGTGAGTTGATTTATATCTCTTCATTCACATGTTAATTAGTCATTCCATAACAATAAGTTAGATTTTATGTAAATTAAGGTTTGCGTTAGTTTGAAAAACTTACAAGACGTGATATATACCATCTAACAATCATATAATCTCTTTCGAATTGAGTGTTTCTTACATTATAAAAAGACTTAAATACGACAGATTAATTATACGGTATTATGGTTTTGTTTGAGGTAATTGGTCTAAAAAAGCTAAGTAGAGTAATGTGATATCTTGATCAGGTAAATACATATATATATATTGTTAGGTCACAATCACAATCACAAAAGAAAAGTTTTGTGAATATAAATAAGATTGACTTCGATGATATAATACCCAGAGGAACGAATACCGTTCCTTTAACGAATATCATTCCGTACCGGTCAGAAAAGAAACGATATTCGTTCATTTCGTACCACCCATTAATACCGGTCGGTACTGGTGTTTTTCGTTTCATTTCTTTCGTACCGCCCATTAATACCGATAGATACTGGTGTTTTTCATTCGGTACCGGCCAGTATCCAAAACCGGGTACATACTAGCCGGTACCATAAATTTGGAAAATACCAAGGACCTTTTTGCAATTTTTTGAAACTTAACCCTAAACGTAAACAACTTCCCCCCGGGTCTCTGCTGTGCGTCTCCACACTCCACTCTCCCGAACCTTCTTCTACGTTCCTTCTCATTTTTTTCTTTCTCTCTCTCACTGACTCTCACTTCTTCACTAACCAGTCACCACCACCACCGTTCTCTCTCTCTCATTCTCCTCTTCATCTTCGACGATACTGGTCCCTCTTCGGTGGTGCTGCTCCTTCCCTCATCCTCCCCGATCCACGTCAACATTAGAGGACAGAGATCCTCCCTCGGCTCCTCCCTTCATGTCCCCTGAAGACACCACAGTCTTCAAACCTCCTCCACGAGGACCACCGCACCATGTCGTCACCACTGACCGTCTGAAGAAGGAGAGAAGGCCGCTGCTCGCCCAGATCTACACCCAAGCCTGTGACCCGTCACCCAACCCAAAGTCCCAACCCAAAACCCAAAGCTAGTGAATTATTTTTGGGTGTGTTTTTCGAGTTTTTGAATTTTTGAATTTTTTCCTGCTTAATTGCATTTTTTATTATGAATCGGTTGGAACTTGGATGTTGAAGGTTGGAACTAAATTTTGTGATTCGACTGGATCTTGGATTTCTGAATTGGTTGAAACTTGATTTTGTGATTTGCGATTTGCATGTATCTGGGTTGGATATTGGAGTTGAATGATCACGATTTTGTCATTTGTGATTTGAATATTGGAGTTGAATTGAATGAGTCACTCACGGTATTGTCTTGGTTTTGTTATTTGCGTGGGTTGGATTGGATATTGGAGTTGAATTATTGTTTGGTTGATTTCTAGTTTGGTTATAAAGATTGGTTTAAGTTTATCCGATTAAGAGAAATTGTAACGCCCCAAATTAGGGGTTAGATGATTACGGACATTTAGTACGTTTATACTTGCTATGTGCATATTGGCAT
>JANZLY010000004.1:21348143-21358257 GCA_026770305.1 Erythroxylum gonoclados | reverse complement strand
GTTGTGAGCACTGTTGTCTTAGACTCTATATGACTTAATTAAGGCTATTATGCTCTCTTTCATGAAATTTCGTATTATTAACCATTATATATTATTAGCTGAAGTTTAAGTTGAGTTATTTGTAATTTGAGATCAAGTTGTTGCTGCAAAATGTTGAATATTAGGTTTTTTACTTGGCTAACATAATAATAACAATGTATGGAATAGCAAATATTTTTTAACATTAAGATTCCATGTTGATGCAATAGTTTTCATTTTTAACAATGTTTTTTTTTTCCTTATCTAACTTTATATGGGTCATGTTAGGTAGTATCATTTTTGTCATCTTATCATTTTAAGACAAAATGTTACGATGTTGTTACGGGTATTAGTTGGGACATAACTACATCTGACTTTAGAATTAGGTTTCATTATTTTTATAGTGGATGTTTCAAGTTCAAACTAGATATGAAATACAAAGGTGGGGAGATAAGACTATTTTAATATTGAGCTAGATGAGATAACCTTATTTGATTGCGTGCTTAATGCTAAGAAGTTAGGGTATAAGAAAGCATGAAAATTTATGTATAAATTCTCACACGAATCATTTGAAGATATTTTGAGGCCACTACAACATGATAATATGGTGTAAAGATATTGATACAAATAACTGGGAAAAGATGAATACAATTAAAGCATATTTAAATGGGAAAAATATCTCAAAGTTTACACACCTAATGACATATGTTAAGTATACCTATTCATGTACAATGAAGTAAACACTTTACCACTATTGAAGCATCCATTATAGTAGCCATTGAAGCAGCCGATAAAGCATCCATTAAGTCACACGTTGAAGCACCCACTAAAATAGCCACTATAGCACCCACTGAAGTATCCAATGACTTAGAACATCTAACATATAAAGATAGCAATTTAATATATTTCAGTGAGTTAGGGTATTCAACTGAAGAAATTACATAAGATATATTGAATGTGGTATAAAAGAAGAATTATATAATATGAGTGAGTAGTAAAAGGGTCCCAAAAATATTGATTTAGGAAAAAAAATTGAAGTTAATGACAAAGGCATTATTTTTGTATAGAAGTTGTGCCTATTTTTTTTACTTAAAAATGTTAGGTTCTAGATCTAGGTTATGACTCATATATGAAAGCATGAGGTTTGCTCTTATGGTGAGTCCTAGTGCATATGTCACGTGCATACATTTTATGTATATGCTTAGATGTGGATGCTCTAAGCTTATTTGTATTTTAGGAAATGGTTCTTCACTATATAAATGCTTTCCTTTAACAAAAGTAGTTTTAGTATTAGGAACACTCCTAATTATATCAAATTTCATGCTCATTATTAGAACTCTTTTAAGCTCTTAACATGTTTTTGAGTTTTTCACTTCTTTTTGTAAACTTGGAATATGAGTCCTTAAAGGTTTCAACCTCCTTTTTCAATGCTTTAATCTTATGCTTTAATTCATCTAAGTCATCACTATCAATAATGGCCACACTTTTAGATGCCTTGATACTACCTAATTCGCTCTCTATCTTTTCATTCTCAATCATGCACACATCTAGATTCTTTTGAGCCTTTTTGAGTTTAAACAATAGCTTTTTCTTTTTCATTCACATAACTTTAAATCTCTCAGCTTGTTCATTTTATTTCAAACCGACATCATCAACTTTATCATAATATTTAGATTTGGAGAGGATCTCATCATCATTTTTGTCCATGAAGCACATGTGAGCTACATCTCCTTTTGAATGCTCATTTTTAGAATCACTTATGTCATCCCAAGTGGAAGCTTTAAATGCCTTCTTTTCTCCTTTTTTCCCTTTCTCCTTCTTATCATTTCTCTCATATTTGTCATTTTCTTTGAGGAAAGGGCATTAAGACTTCATATGTCTAGGTTTCTTACAATCAAAATAAATAATATTATTTGATTTGCAATTTGAATCTATCTCACCACCCTTGAAATATTTTCTTTTTAAAGAGTTCCTCTTTATTAAGAATTTCTTGAATTTTCTAATGATTAAGGAAATTTCTTCTTCATCGCTTTACTAGTTAATTTGTCTTCCTCTTCACTTGATTCTTTATTTGAGACTTTAAAAGCTATTTTTTTGTTTGAGATCATCATTTCTTCTCGTGTCTCTTGGAGCCTTATATTGTATATGAAGAGAGATCCAACAAGATCTTTTAATAGTAATGTTAGATCTTTAGCTTCTTATATGGCTATCAAAAAGCACTACACATTGTTTTAATTCATACTTAAGGAATGCAAAGGATAAAACAATTTTAACATACTTAGATTCCATAAAAAAGAAATAGGGAATGGTTTTATACAAGAATAATATATGTCCTAATGTTATATAAAAATTAGAGAAAAATAAAAAAGAGGCTTCTATTTATTTGGGTCATTTTACAGGTGATAGAAAATTTGAAGTTGAACAATATGTAAATGACCTTCATGTAGTGAACCTCAAAATAAATGATACTACTTATGTGACTCTTTTATATGTGATGGAAAATTTGAAGATGAATACTATATGAATGACTATCATACAGTGAGCCCCATAACAAATTATTAAAGTTATAAGAAATAGGATTTGACTAGGATCTCTTATATCTATACCATTTCAGCAATCATTTTGGAGAGAGGAGATCCGGAGGCATATATACATAGAGTAATCACTAAAGAGACATATATGAGGTGTTAATAGAAAATTGTAAACATAGTATAGGTAAATAGTTTTGGTCAGTATTTAAGGAAGGATATGGACACACTTTAAAACCTCTAACCTATACAAAAAAAGCAAGACCAAAGGAAAAGAGAAAAAGAGAAGCTAGTGAAGGTAAGAAGTGTACTCTATCAACTAGAACTATATGAAATGTCACCTACAAGAAATGCAAAAATGTTGGACATAATTTCAAAACATGTAAGATGTCATTCATTGAGTCATATGACATGGTCCATTGTCAATCTATAATGATGGTAAGCTTTCTCATACAATAATATATCATCTTTATTTTTTCATACATGGTGAATTACATATGTTTTCTCAAGAAAGTGTAATAGTTAATGCATCGCAAAACGAAGTTAAGGCACTAATTCAATAAACTAAAATGAAGAGAAAGGCAATCAATAATCAAGTTAAAAGATATGAGAGTTTAACAAGTTTACTAGTATATGGAGTTGGACTAGCCAAAAATATAAGAAGTAAGGTTAAACTCATAACCTTTAGATGTAAAGGCATACCACTAAGTTGGTTACATTGAAGTGTATAACATATGGTCCTATATATTTATGACTTTTAAGATAGCTCCATATGTATTTTCTTTTATATTGATGACCTTTTGGATAGCTCAATGTGCATTGTCTTTTATATTAATGACCTTATAGAAAACCTTATTAATATGTTATGATTTTTGTTTTTTTAAATCTCAACTGCGCAGTGTAGTTTTAGTTAGGATTAACAAGTAGAGTTGATCTCAAAAGGACTACAATTACTAGGAATAACCTCTCTTCTATTATCTAACTGAAGAATAAGATGATGGTATAATTAAAATTAAACTAAACTAAAATTCAACAAAATAATGAATTAGAACACAAATAACACAAATATTAATCTGTATCAAATAACTAATACCTAGGTAATGAATCCTCCTAAGATTTCTTCAGTAATAACCTCTATTATGTAATTCAATTATTGATCATTTGACCTTAGAAATTCCTATCTTATGTTAACTTCTATCTCAAGACTATTAACAACTAACTCTTGGTTGATTAACTGAAACCTCTTTCTAGTTAGAAACCTAAGATTGTATTATTCGATTTGTGAATTTCACTATTAAGTTTGACCCTAATTTAGAGGATTTATGTTAATTTATCTTTAGGTTAGCATGCAACTTCTTCTAATTATTATATATCTATTCATACAAAAAGATTTATCAATCTCAATCATATGAAATCAAACATTAAACTAATATCCTGAACATATTAATTTAAGAATAAAAATGTATAAAAAAATAACAATGAATGAATCAATCAAACAGTATTAAATAAAATATCAAATCATAATATCCGTCCCAACTTAGAGTTGATTATATCTAGGCACTAAACTAACTTAGTTTCTAAATACAAAAAACAAAACAAACATCCAAATTTCAGAAGAATAATTAAAAACAGAAGAATCCAATATGTATATCCCTTTTTTCTGTAATATAATCCTCTTGAAACTTTTATGAAAGGTTGCTCTCTATCGGATCTATGACGTAATCTTCTTGTTTTCATCATCCTAGGTTCAGAATTTGAGTCTCCAGCTCTAAATTTCATCTATAACTCCAACTTTAATTACTTCTTTTTTCCTCTTCATAATTGCCTTTTATGGTGTGACATTAGGGTTTTTAAGATATACACGATCAGTCATAGGAATGTGTGAGTGACAGTGTATCTCAAAAATAACTCAAAATCACGGATTTACACATTTACAACAGCTTACACAGTCATAGGACACAGCTGTATATGTGGCACGTATCTTCACACAAGAAAAAATGTCTTCAAAGCTTTACACATTCACAATGACTTACATTGTCCCTTACACGGCCATATTTGTTACATAAGTGTGTATTTCAAAACATGGGTGTGTACCTCAAAAATAGGTCCAAATCTTTCATTTTTTGCCCTAATTTCTCCCAACTTTTTCTCCTTTTAATCTATAAAGGCAATTGAGATCTAAAAACATACTAGAAACAAAATAAGTACTAAAAAAACAACAGAAGTTTCTTAAATAACAAGCAAAGCACACTAAATATGGGGATAAAAACATAGTCCATTAAATGTTTATCAAACATCCTCGTACTTAAGTTTTTGCTTGTCCTTAAACAAATCATAATCCAAATCATCAAACTTAAAAACATCCATCCCTTATTAACCTTAACATGTCCATCTACACCCTAAATTATCATATCATATTAATCAAATCAATATACCATTAGACTTAAGTTATCCTATAACCAAATTTTATATGTCAATATCAATAGCAACACATTGATAATCTTTCTGAAATCAAAAGTCATAAATTCCACATCCTCTCAAAAGATTAACTTTATCGATTTAAAATGTTTTGGGTGAAAATACAATAAACTCTCAAATCATTACATAGGAAGATCCTTAACCATAAGCTTACAATAAAATCATATCTCCACTACTAATGAGTAAACCAAAAACAAAAATCAAAAGGTCTTTTAACCAATGTGTAATGAGGCTTAGGTAAAGATACGGTAAGGACAATTAAAAGGGGTAATAATATTGAAAGAAATTTACATAAACAAGTTTAAATAAAACCTATTTCTTTATAGTGTAGGTCCATCAAACAATAATTTCGTTGGTACAATAATAATTCTTCACACTCTCCTACAATTATGAAAACATTTTTCTTTTTCTTTAATATACTTGCAACACATAATGTTCAACTTTTGAACTTCGTTGAGCTACTTTGGAGAGTATATAAAATAATAATAACGAAACCTTTAAGAAGAAACAAATTTAACAATCACTATGTACCAACAATCACAAGTGTGTAACACTCCCTTATACGGAACCTGCAACCACCCACATACATGGCAACCAAATTCCTATACAAACAATCACGTATTACATTTCTATTCATTCATAGGAACTATCGTTACACATTTTTCTATTCAATGCTATACATATACATAGTACAAAGTTTCATATCACTTAACATCATCATTGAAAAGTAGTATCATATCTTTACATTTACATGATAATACAAAATAAAACATTACATTATCCTTCATTATGTGTACATTCCAAAGGTACTTTTACTCCTAGCGGTTGGCCTTGATCCTTACGGATGTTCCTTGTACCTACATGGATTAACACTTGCGCTAAGCTTGAAAACTTAGTGGGGAAAATACTTAGGTTGGATGACCACTCACAGCAATCATTAGCCAAGCACATGTATTCATGAACATCATAACAAATATAAATAGTGATGGCATACTAAATCAAATACATAATACAAACATGCTTCAATATGTTGTTTATATACCATAAATTCATCTTCAAAAGTCAAACATTGATATTCAACGCTCAATGATGCAAATTATAAATACAAATGTAAATGTTCATCAATACCGATGATTTATGTTGGCATGTTGTATTTCTTATTTATATCTGTTTACTTTATTTCTTATTCCCGTGGGTGTGGATATCCGAAGATATCAAACTGTGGATACTCGAAAGTATCAAAATGGGATACCCGAAGGCATCAAACTGTGGATATCCGAAGGCATCAAACTGTTGAGACATTATAGTCTTAAAATGAAGACACCGTGTAACACCCCATTCCCATCTAACATATGCATGTGCGTCCATCGGATACACGTGTACATGTCTGACAGAAATGACATGTTAACTAACTCGTCTTCACTATACATAACATGGCATCATACATTAAACCATCAATCACACATTTCGTAAACCCAAAATGTTATCACATTACATCAAATCCATAGTTTACATTGTTTCATATAATACAATACCATCCATGTTTTACAACATTATCCTATGAGCATAAACAACTCAGTACACACCAAATACAATAAACATGAAAGAAACAACTATGTCCTCAATCCCAGATGACCGACCTCTGAGCCAAAATTGACTATAACAGTTGCACAAAATATGCTTCTACGGAGTCTTAGAAGCTAAGTCATCTCACTCTCGAACCTGAAAAGCAACGGTGCAATTTTGATGAATTTTGCCAACTCAGTAGAGTAACCATCCTCGATGGTTTACTCATGTCATAAAACAAGATCAATTATAGCATGTAATCATACAGTTCAAATCCACTTGAAAAGTATCAAGTACTATCACAGATAAATTATTTCTCAATTAAACAGTTCAATCATATAACAACATTCGCACAACTTTGCAAATCATTCAATGAATTCAAATCATACGCAAATGCTATATGTATGAGATTCACTTCCATTTTTATCTAATTTGGCCTACATCAATATAGTTTATTCAATAACCACAGGACATGATTTTTGTCCCTGGTAGTGCTACAGCTTAAGTCAAGACTTACTTTCAAGCTAAATTTTAAGATAATTAAGGACAGAATTCAAATTAAATTGCTCTTAAAATTTGTAGTCAAATGTCTCTAGTTAAATTTAAATCAAGAATCATTTCATTTGGAAATCTACAGATCAAAATAGAGCCAAAATACCAAAGCATATTTAATAAAAACATTCCAGTTATCAAATTCCAGCACACCTCAGCATTTTCATCCTAGCACCCCCTTTCGGGATAACTTTGCATGATCATTATGACAAGTAAAATGGTTTATTTTAGTAACACTTTCTCTAGAAAATTGTTCCACTATGTTTCCAGTTTCTAATAACACCATAATCATACAATTTGATTAAGTATATTGAAAGTTATATCCAAAACAGTTTAGACTGTTTTAAAACTGTAACAGAACTCCTACCTCTACTTCCAGCCAGATTTTGAAATGCTTAGGATAGAATTAACATTTGACTTCTTCAGGAAAGTTGTATACATGTGTCTCTAATTTATTCTGAATCAATAATCAACGTATTTGGAAATCTACATTTCAAGATATAATCAAAATACTAAAGTCTATTCAATGAAAATTCTCCAGTTCATAACATTCCAACATACATCTTCACCAATATCAAATATATGTCATTCCAATTTAGGCATAATTCTCATACTACTAATCATATCATAAAGATCAGATTGTCACTTACTTGTTAGGCTTTCACTTCAGCTCAAACTTCAGATTAAATCAAGTCTCCATGCAAGCAAAATTCATCACAAATCCATGCAAGCAAAATTCATCACAAACTTATGATGAAAACAGGTTGATTTTGAACAGCAAGATGAAGGTAACTTTTAGCTGGTTTTCTTGGCTATTTTGTATAAGGTAGAAAGCTGGTTTTGGTGCAGAAATTTGGCTAGGGTTCAGGCAAATTACAAAGGAGAAAGTTGGAGCAAATTCGGTGGAGAATGGTGAGAGAAACAGCAGAAACATTGCTACTGGAATTTGCTCCGTCAACATGCTAGGTGTCAACTTTACAGCACAACATTTGTCCTAAGGCATGTCTTACATTTGCCTAATCAAGATGCTGCCACTAATCCACTCAATATGCTGCCATATGTCACCAATTAATCAGTCCATATGTCTCCTAATTATTGGTCCACTTGTCACACAATAATTGATCCATTTGTCACTTAATTACTAGTCCATTTGTCACTAATTAACTATGCCAAATATCACTCAATTTTAGGCTTAATCATCCAAATTTTTCATGTATCAATTTATCCAACCACTTGGCATTTTTCCTAGTCCAAATGTAACTCAAATTCACCAAAAATTCAGAAATAATGCTAATGGTCTCCAAATAAATTTTTAACGAAAATAATTCACAATTAACATTTTAATCGCATTTTTAAATCAATTATACCCGAAAAATGTCAATGAATGCATGTACAATCTTTTTAATGTGCAAAAATGTGCATGTCATATTTTTCCTAAGCATGATATGCATTTTCTAATTTCTCATTCATTTCTCATAATTCACTATTCTCACCTTAACATGGGTAACGGGATGTTACAATATTGGTTCCAATTTGCAATACTTTGCTATTTTTTGAAACTAATACTTTTCCATACTATGCATTCTCAATTTTAATATCTTAAATTCTTCCACTTATTTAGCCCTACTATCATTCTCTGTGAGCCTAGAATTTATTTTACTCATCTATTAAGATAATTTCTTCCTTTTTACTGAAGCTATATAGTACTATCCTGATGTTTAATGATCGATCACTCAATACTTTCCTCGTGCCTCTTTCTACTAAAAACTTTATGAGAAATTGATATTGATAATAGGATGACTACTTTTTGTCAAGCAAAGGTATGTCAAAAATAATATTATAAGCAACTAGTTTACGTATGATATGGAAATTAATCATTTAAGTGGTCTGCTTAGGATTCTCATTGAAGCTATTGTGACTTGAGTCTTATTGCCTTTTACGATTAAAAAAAGTATATTAATAGAGCTACTGTCATCCTCTAAGATTCATTTTAACTCGAAATCTATAATATTCACTTTGATAACCATCGCATCCTTATAAGGGTTATGTTATCTTAACACTTCCTCTTCTTTAAATATGATTTATCTTTCTAATCAGTATATTTTGATTCTATGCCTATCAAAATGTTCACCTGGTTACGCCTAGAAGACCTTTTTAGCTGAGACTTATTGCAATTATTGTACCCTCCAACAACAATATTGATTAATTAAGTGGGTCCTTCATTTCTTCTCCTTTTTTTTGGCTTCTTAGACTTGTGCCTTATTGTTACTTAATCTTAGCCCGGTGGTTAATGTCTTTAAGAGCAGTTATCCTCAGCCATCCTAAGAAATTGACCTAAATGTCCTTATTATGGTAACTCTTTAATGATTCCTTTAAATCTTTAAAGTTCTTGATCTTTAGTATCATAGTTGTAGTCTTACTATAATTTGCAGTAGTTTTCAATTGATCGCTTCTTTGGTCGCATTGATCTAAGAGGGTTTGCTAGATCCCATTTTCTAATAAATTCTAGGATGTGATTCATGGACTTAGTTAGCAAATTATAGGTTCTAAAGATAAAGTCTAGCTAGTTCTCCTATTTAAAGACAATAATCTCATTTACGCTCACCCTCTAGGCATGCCCTCCTTTATGGACATTGTGTGGTCATGCTTCCTTTAAAAGATTTGTCAACCTATTTTTCTTTATTTTTACTATATATTGTTCTCTACATCTAAGGTTTTTCCTATTCTTCATAAACATGTTTGGTCTATTGTAGTGTATATAACTCAACTTCCTCCAAATTAATGTACCTTTTAATTTAGTCTTGTACTTCCTCGAAGGTATATGACTTGTCCATTTGTAGAAGTTTCCAAAAAATTTGGTATTATTTTAACCATTACTCATAAGTGAAAATTGTAATAGAGGTATTAAGATGAAGTATTTATGTAACTTTCATGTTGGATTGTGTAATCTCAGAGGGTTTCTACTTGTTTTT
>JANZLY010000004.1:21230302-21242579 GCA_026770305.1 Erythroxylum gonoclados | reverse complement strand
ATGTAGCTAACACTATCCTTGTAGAGAAAATGAGTTTGTTTACTATGAAACATCTAAAGTCATATAACCTTTAGTAGTTAAATGAATATAGTATTACTAAATAAGTGTTGGGTTTTTTCTTGATTATTAGATATCATAACAAGGTGTTATTTGATATGATGCTTTTGCATGTTGGTAATATTCAATTAGGAAGGCCTTTAGAATTTGATATAAGGGCAATAAAAGATGAGTTTACCTGTAGGTATTATTTCATCCTGAACAATAAACCTATTATTCTCTAAATCTTTGACACTTAAGCTAGTCTATGATGACCAACTGAAATTGAAAAAAGAGAATGTAAAAAGAAAAATGAGAGTGAAAAAATAGAGTAATATCATAACTGTTCTTTATAACAACCAATCCATGATTATACCTTTGTATAAAGATGCTTATCTCCCTTTTGAATTAGGCGAGGATTCAAGGACGAATCCTTTTGAATAGTAGGGATATGATGCAAACACGACTAGTCTAAATAAAGGATCAATTGTATGTAGGCTCGAATTAATTGCGAGAGCTATAGTTGGTGAAGTTTTAGAGGAAAAACACTCATCTTTAACTAAATACGATATCTAATAAGGACATAGCTCAAACCTCATCTAACTTTATAAAGATACAAGAGGATCCATTAACTCAGCCACAAGTGTGCTTCATACCATATCCAACTTCAAAGAGTTACAAAAAGACTATAGTCTCTAGACATGGGCCTAGATGTAGATCATGCCTAATAGTGTTAGTAGTACTCATAGTCAATATAGTCTAGCCCACAATTATGCCCAATAAAAACCCTAATTTTTATTTAAGTATTGAAATGATAATTTTTTTTGTTTTATATGTAAGACATGTTTCTTTTTAACTTAAGAAAAATTTGAAACATTTGTTATTGAGAGTCGTCAAAGATTCTTTTATTTATTTTTCATAGAATTTAGAACTAACCAAAAGAATTCTTTCTCTGTGTTCTCTGTGTCATTTAAATGCTTTATAAAATTGAATCTTTGATTCTTTATAATTAATGAGTTATTTCCTTTATACATATGTTCTAACTTTATTGGGTTTGATTCTATCTTGCTCATTAGTTCTCTAGGGTGTATTCCTAGGCAAGTTCATATAAATACTATGGTGCATTAGTTAGAGCTAGGCCAAAGCATAAGTGGACAGGAAATAACATTAGGTCCTCTAAATAGGACGCCATGAAGAAAATGGTGAGAAATGCAAAAAAATATCTTAAAAGTTACACAACATTCCAAACTGAAAACTTCCTAAGAAAAGTGTTAAAAGATGATAATATAATCTAAGATTAAGTGGAGTTACAAGAAATTGTACCAAATGGGGCAACATATAGCATAGACAATTTGCTTGAACGAACCATTAAGCATATGCTTTTCTTACAAACTATGATCAAGTACATGGACAAGCTAAAACAAATAAAAGAGATAAAGGCATCCCTTTAATCCATCCTAATATAGATGTAAAAGGCTTTCACAAGTTCATCTTAAGTTTCATCTTCAGAATCACAACTATGGAGAATTAACTATTCATTGATCCTTTAACTTTTCTTGGTCAAATTAACTTTATATTCCTATTTCATTGTCAATTAAGTCTAAAGTGATTTTATTTTTCCTTCATATGATGAATTTTGAGTTTAATTGATAATAAAATAAAAGATTGAAATTAATTTGCTTAAAAAAATTCAGGGATCAAGGTTCTATTTAGTACTAAAGTTCAAGGAAGAGCTTAGGCTTTTCTCTTATGTATAATAATACCACTTCACATTTTATAATGATCTCCAAATCTTAGGAATGTACTTGGATTTTAACATTGCTCTACTTTAAGACTTCACATTTTATAATGATCTCCAAATCTTAGGAATGTGCTTGGATTTTGACATTTCTCTACTTTGAATTGGGCTCTCCAACACTGTACTACCCAGGCCCTGAAATTTGTTATCCTCCAAGTCTCGTACCTTGCATGGTAAATCTCTTCAAATCATGAAACCTCCTTCTTTAGGATGATATTGGTTGATTCTGTCCCTAACTCTCTTATTCCATTAATCCTTTTTGGTTAAAAATCTTTTGAATGTGTATGATCCCAAAGCATACGGCATCTGTGAAACAAAATGAAAGCTATTGGAGATTGGTGATGAAGAATGGTTAATTGACTTTTGACAGATGGAAGTCCATTCCTTTGTATGACTTCATTCCCCCTCCTCCTTACATTGCTCGACCAATCTAAACTCAAGAGACCCTCCATAATAGGACTCCAATCACCCAATACCTTTTTCCATGGGATGTTCAAAACCCACCCATGTAACAAATCAACTCCTATCAACCACAAACTCTAGGACCAAATGTCCCTAAGGTGGTTCAACATGTTTTTAAAGTGTTTTGAAAGCCTCAAAATATGGGAAAGTCTTATGTTTGAGCCCCCTGATTCCATTGTTCGGCTCACCAAATGATTCATCTTGAAACACATTATTGATAGATTATTGTGTGATTGTGAAAGTTTACCTGATAATCAGATTTCATATTAAATTGTGAATGGTAACTCTTCACATTTCAATTCCCTTTCTTTTTCTCCTAATATGCGGCCCCTAAGGCACATGTAATTTTCCCATTTGGTGGACAATGGTCCCCTTTCCTTTTCTTAACAAGGCTAAGAGCTCCCCTTTATTTCCAATATCAGTATACATAACCTGGCCCTTTCCTTCCCTTACTGGTCGTTGGTTGAGTTAGAACCGTCTGTTGTCTTTTTCTTTACTCCTGCTGAACCTTAAACAGTAAAACAAGTACTTAGACTAGTAACATGGTTGTTCGAGAAACGAACTGGTCCCCTTTTGTCTTCCATTCATTTTGACACTTGGCTTTCCTTCATTGGTTTTCTTCTGCTACTGTGTCCCACCACAACTTGAAGTTTATCAACTATGTACAGTACTCAGGTTCTGTTCTGAGGGCCATATGCATGCAAAATGGGGTTTCATTAAGGTTTATGGCGTAAAACAGTGACTCAAAAGTTCATTCTCATCCACATGTTGACGAGCTTTCTGAATTTTGCCACCTGGTGATCCTACTGATGCATACTTCTGTTTGTTGCCTTTATTACATTAATGAACAGGGTCAAGTAGCAAATTAGGAAGTTCATTCACTAGAACCATTTGTAGTGAAGAAAGAAAAAAAAAAGGAATCAAAGCAAAATTTGAACTTGGGAGGAAACGATAGTTAACATTTCAAGTAGTCAGCATTTAGCATGGGAATGTTCAGAAGCATCTGCTACTTTACAACTTAATAACAGATGAAATCATATTTAGAGTGAAAGGGACTAATGAGAAGCTTTAACATATTCAGGTTAACATCAATAATTTACAGAAAGAATTTCTCATCGACAGAAACATCAAGATCATCCAAATTAGTTCCTTCCATTTCCAAGTTCCAAGATCATCCACTGATTATCGCGAGATGTCCAAGTCTTGAGAGTAGCCCAATTGTTCCATTTCCCAACTCAGCCTTGAAGCAACTCGTTCATGAGAAGGTTCGTACTCCTAAATATAGATCATGTCACAAGTAAGCAAGACTATAATACTCTTACTCAACACTTAGCATAACGAAAGTGATCAAATCTTAGGCCAAAAAGGACATTACTCTAATTCTACCTCCAATTTCTTCACCAATTCCTTTGCTGTTGGAGCAGATACAATAATAGTACGTGCACTAGGATTTATGAATCCTTCCTCCACTGCTTTGTCAATGAATGAGAGTAGAGAGTTGTAATATCCATCGACGTTCAACAAGCCAACCTTCAATAGCAGACACCATTAAGCTTTAGAAGATAACGCAGCCATTATGTCAAGCAAGTGGAAAAATAGTATTCTTTTTCCTCGCCAGCATATTACAAAACTGTATCAATGCAGGCACGACTCTGTACCGGTTTGTCATGTATCCCAAGCTGAGCCCATGTTATCACTTCAAGTAACTCTTCAAGGGTTCCATACCCACCTATAGGATGCAAGTCTTTTGAGTTAAATTTGATTGCAATTCTTTCAAAACATGTTTTACTAATCTTACCAAACGATCCATATAATTGAACCAACTTGAAAGTAAAAGAAATTCGAGATCAATTAATTGATTAGCTCCACGGCATAAACTAACAATTGAAGTCATCTTCCCACCATAACTCTTTTATATGTTATATTGAAAAGCATCCAACGGGTATTGTATACGCTGCTGCCATTACAATTTGACACGCATCTAAACAATCACACGATCTATCTGCCTTATAGTTATATGCGACTGTAGCCTACAACTTACTTGTTCTATTGTCATTTGTCACACGGTGTGCAAGTTTTGTAAGCGTGTCTGATTTGAC
Source organism: Erythroxylum gonoclados (assembly GCA_026770305.1). NCBI lineage: Eukaryota > Viridiplantae > Streptophyta > Magnoliopsida > Malpighiales > Erythroxylaceae > Erythroxylum > Erythroxylum gonoclados. Next base: position 21,238,184 of record JANZLY010000004.1, on the reverse strand, counting down.
CTGGGACTTCTTGACTTGAAATATTTTGTTTCATTTGGAAGAGTTAAACCCATTTGCTCCTTTTTTGGATGGTTTGCTTCTTTTTATTCTTTTGAGTTTTAATAATGATTTATTTTTCCGTTGTATTTTTGTTTTGCAACTAGCTGAGTTAGTTATTTCTGTCAATACACTAGTCAATTATTTTTATTCTAGCAGACATGGTTAAAAACTAAAGTTTTCCTGCCATCGAGGCCTTCATGCATACCCATACAATGAAGTGCATCATCTTCTCCTCACTTCATACAAGGATCCTCACATCGATTCAGGCATCACGAGGCGGTGTCGGTACAACATTGCTAATCTTAAAGCTATAGTAATGGCTACAGATTACATATTTTCTTTTTTTACAAATTTTGCTTCTCCTGGATTATGTTGCGTATCTCTGTTGATTGTGATCTAGTAACTCGAGTAGAAACTTGTGGTGGAGTGGAGTTTGGTAATGAAGGCCACAAGTCTGTGGTGTTTTTCTTATTCTTGCCCTTCCCTATCTTGTCAGATGGTTGGAACAAGAGAATTGGAAACAAATGATTCACTTCGAGGGAACCAAACCTCCTTAAAATACACAATGTTTAGGAATAATTCTGCTTATCCATTTTATTCATGCTTAGACTCTTTATATACAAGACTCTTGTTAACAAATTCAAAGAAATTCATGCAACTAAGCGAAAGCAAATTGACCACTACTTAGAACGTGGACATGATCAAACAAATAACTGACCCACTAAATAAAACATGGACATGACTCAAATAAGCCACCGAAGATGATGGAAATAATGGCAGGTACCCTTAACAGATTATGTTCCTGTCTTGTTCTAATTCATACAATTTCTACATTGTAGTGGCCAACAACCATTGTAACTTTCTTCGGTGACCAGGTGCATGTCAGAGTAGTGGAGGAATCCATTAGTTTCCAAGTTGGTTGATGTAATAAATTTTAGGCTCGATCCAAAAGGCTAGAGTTTCTTGATATATGCATAGAAGAAAGAGATGGGTTAGAGCTAGAAAGAGCGAGTGTTGCCTTTCCCTCTAGATTCTTCGCCGATTCTCCCCTCGCCTGATCTTGGTTGCGATCATTTTTCCACTCCTCCTCTTAGCCTTTCTTCCTTTATTATCCTTCTCCACCCTTTCTTGCCGTTTGGACAGCACTTCCCCGCCCTTCCCCTTTCATCTCTGCTTTTCAATTTTTCCCGCCCATTGTCACCATGTCCGCCTCCCCTCCCAAGGCTGACGATTTCCCCCCTCTGCCTTCCGTCCTAGCCCTCCCTCATCCTCCTCCACAGGCTTCTACCCCTGGTGTTGTCCCTAGCCCCCCGAAAACCTGGAAACAAGTGGTAGGCGACACCATCAGGACTACACTCTCCTATAAACCACCGACTGAAATTGAAGGAAAATTCATTGTCTCTCCCGATCTTGCTACACTTCAAGAAGGAGCTAACTCATGGAAATCTACTTTAGTCGGATTCTTCCTAGACCAAAGACCACCATTCCCTCTTATTCTGCGTTGGGCCAACAAGTTTTGGAAAAGCAGAGGTCTCGTAGATGTGTTGCTCACAGAAGAAAACCTCATCCTGTTCACTTTCACCACCACATCTTCTGCCATCCGAATAATGGAAGAGGGTCCATGGAACTTTGGGAGCCAACCACTCTTTCTGCAACAATGGCAACCTGGACTGAAATTTGAAACCATAAAAATCCAGAATCTCCCTATCTGGATTAACTTTCATAACGTCCCGCTTGAGTATTGGACTACTGCCAGACTCAGTCAATTGGCTAGCTACATTGGCAAACCTTTGTGCATGGATGAAAACACAGCCACCAAGAAGAGAATCGGCTATGCCCGTATATGTGTGAGTATTGAAGCTTCTAAGGACCTCCCTGATGAAATACCAATCATGAGGTTAGGAGAGGGGAATCGCTTATGGGAAGACAGCATTGCTATCTCATACCATTGGCGGCCTCCTGCCAAAGCTCAACCTTCTATCTGGAGACCCACAGGTAAAACTTTTAAGACTGGTACCTACCAAGAGCTGATGAATCAAGGTGATGAAGGTACTAGTTGTTTGAATGTTTCTGAATCTATGGATTGCAATGTGGAAAGAGTTGATTCGGTTATGCCCCAAACGGTCTCACTACCGCCTACAGATAGAATCCCCCCCTCTGTGGAGCTGGGTAATGGCCCCTTACATGATTCAAATCTTGCGGAAGCTACCCTTCCTTGTGCTGTTACTTTACCTGTTGCTGAAGCTACCCTTCCTTGTGCTGTTCCTTTACCTGTTGAAGTAGACTCTGAACTCAACGAGGCATCATGCACTAATGATTCTTATCAGGACAATATGGCTGTGGCAGGGGGTAATCCAAGCTCGGCTCAAGTTTTTTCTAAGGATGAAGACACTGGTAATTCTCACTCCCTCTCAAAAAGAAAATCCCAACGAGGCAAGGGTAAAGGCCTCAAAGCCACCTCTAATCTTATATGACTATCTTGGCATGGAATGTCAGAGGAATAAACTGCCCTTCTAAATTTTTAGCTCTGAAGGATTTTGTATGGCATGAGAAACCTATCTTACTTAGGTTATTGGAAACAAAAATCAGGTTGATGAATCTTAATAAGTTGAATATTTTGGGATCTCAATGGAGAGTCTGTTCTAATCATACTCATCATGCTTATGGAAGGATCATAGTTTGTTACAACTCAGAGGAGGCTAAAGTCGATATCATCGAAGCTACTGACCAACTTATGCACCTTCATGTACAAATTCTGCAGGGGAATGTTGAGCTGAATGTTTCTTTTATTTATGCCAGCAATTTTGAACCACCATACGTCAGATCTTTGGACCACCATACGTCAGATAAGTGCTACCATCAATAAACCATGGCTTGTTAGTGGGGATTTCAACTCCACCCTTTATGCTACAGAAGCGTAGGGCAATATCAACCTACGGACTTCCTCAACAGATTTATGGGATTTTGTAGACCATGTCAGATTAACTGATCTCAAGTTTATTGGCCACTCCTTCACATGTTCGAACAAACAACGAGCTCGCTGGCTCATCCGGAAAAAATTAGACCGAGCTCTTGTTAATGATCTTTGGCTTCAACACTTTCCCAACAGCCTAGCCAATTTTATAGACCCCTTGTTTTCGGATCATACTCCAATTCTTGTGTCCAATCTGTCTACTCCTGCGGCTAAACGCCACCCCTTTCGTTTCAACAATCATCTGGTTCATGATCCGGGTTTTCCTATTGCTTGCAGAGAAGGGCTTATGCACTCTATTAGGGGAACCAAACAATTCTGCTGTACACAAAGGTTAAAAGTGATCAAGCATCATCTGAAACTTCTGAACTCTTCCAAAGGTCCTACTGTTGAAGCTATCAACAACACTAGATTGGAGTTGTCAAGAATTCAGTCCATATTATCCTCCAATCCTGATATTCCAACTTTAATTGATCAGGAGAAGCAGGCTCTCTCCAATTACCTCCAAGCGCTCAATAATCACTCCTCTCTTTTGCAGCAGAGAGCTAGGGTGAATTGGCTTCAGGATGGGGATAGTTGCACACAATTCTTCTTCCATTCGATTTTGGCCCGAAAGAACAGAAACAATATCTTATCCATCACTTCCCATCATGGCTCCGTCATCACGGATCCGAAGGAAATACATGACGAAGCTTTCCGGTTCTTTAGCTCTTCACTCGGTTCTGAAGTGCCATCAGATATTTCAGGTGGAGACCTCCACCATCTCAACCTACATCAAATTACTGCGGCAGATATCTCTCTGTTAATCAGACCAGTGGAGGACAGTGAGATTGAGAGGTGTGTCTTTGGAATGAATGGGAAGAAAGCCCCGGGCCCTGATGGACTTAATGGTTACTTTTACCAACATTCTTGGCATATAATAGGTGGCTTTGTCAAGGAGGCAATTCATGAATTCTTCAAAAATGGAGTTCTTCTTAAGGAAATCAACAAAACCTTCTTGTGTCTAGTACCTAAAGGCTCAAATCCACAAAGCTTTGCGGATTACCGACCCATTTCTTGTGCTAATTTCATTTATAAAGTGATATCAAAAATTCTGGCTGATAGATTGAAGGGAGTCCTCGCACCTTTGATCAATGACAATCAAAATGCTTTCATGGCGGATAAACATATTGGTGACAACATTCTTATTGTTCAGGAGCTACTGAAGGGTTATTCTACTGCGAGTAGCCCTCCGAACTGCACTATGAAGATCGACTTCCATAAAGCTTTTGACAGTATCAGTTGGCAATTCCTACGGTCTATGCTGAATGCTTACGGGTTCCCAGCTCAATTCACCAAGTGGATCCTTGAATGTATAACTTCAACATCCTTCTCGGTTCTTGTTAATGGTTCCCCCTCCCCATATTTCAAAGCAGCGAGGGGTCTCAGGCAGGTTGACCCCATCTCCCCATACCTTTTCATTCTTGCCATGGAAGTCCTGAATGCCATCATAAAGAAGGAGATTTCTTCGAACCCCCACTTCAAACACCATACCAAGTGCAAGAAACTTGATCTTACCAATCTCTGTTTTGCAGATGACCTTCTTCTTTTTTGCAGGGTTGATATGGGATCCATTCGCTCCTTTATGCATTCCCTCAATGTCTTCAAGCAAACTTCTGGACTTCATCTTAATCCGCATAAAAGCATTTTCCTCTTGTCTAAAAGTGCACCTCACATGGAATGCAATCTTACAGACGCAACTGGAATGAGATTCCAAGCTCCCCCTCTGGTTTACCTTGGCCTTCCCGTTTCGACTAAGAGGCTAACCTTTCTAGAATGCAGACCTCTATTGGACAGGATACAGATGCGAGTAAAATCTTGGGTGAACAAAACTCTCTCTTATGCGGGTAAGCTCCAACTCATTAAATTCGTCCTAAATTCCTTACATGTGTACTGGAGCTCACATATCTTCTTATCACAAAGTGTTATCAAAGATATAGAAAGAATTCTCAGATCTTTCCTATAGAGTCATCCTAATGGTTCTCCGGGTGTTGCAAAGGTGAAATGGGCCGATATTTGTTTTACAAAACAAGAAGGAGGACTGAACATTCTCTCCATTAAAACTGCTAATCATTCCCTCATTCTCAAAAGACTATGGTGGATCTTAGAGGACAAGTAGAGTTTGTGGATCAAATGGCTTCATGCATATTTCCTTAAGGGGAGTAGCATCTGGGCAATCACACCGAAAAGTACCCACTCTTGTTTTCTTCTTCAGCTGTTGAAATTGAGAGATGTTGTCCATCATGAAAGCTCCTGTAAGATAAAGGATGGCCACCTAGTTTCCCTGTGGTTTGACAATTGGTCCAACAGGGGACCCCGAATTCACCTGATTCCAAGAGCGTCTTCAGCCTTCCCTCTCAAAGCCCGGATGAGCTCATTCATTGAAGGTAATGGCTGGCATTTTCCCAGAAGTCTTATGCAATTTCAGCCTAGCTATCTTCCCACCCTTTCTGAAACGGATATCTTTTACTGGAAAGGTATTCCTATTGAGAAGCTCACTAACAGTGTTCTTTTTGATAACTTACGCAAACATCGACCTGCAGTCCCTTGGGCCTCTAAGGTATGGAATAAATTCTTAATGCCGAGGATATCTTTCATCTACTGGTTAGCTATTCAGAACAAACTCTCTACAGCGGACCGCATTCCTTATATCCATATGGACGTCAATTGTCCAATGTGCTCCATGCAGAGTGAATCTTGCAACCACCTCTTTTTTGGTTGTCCTTTCAACAAGACAATTTGGAATTGTGTCACTACTTCTTGTTATTGGGTGAATCCAGGCTCAACCATCTTGGCGATTACAGAAGGTCTTAATGCGCAATCCCCTATCCACATCATTGTTCTGGGCGTTTGTATCTACAAGTTATGAAGAGAGCGAAACCTTCGAAGATTCAAACATCAATCATCCACGAAGGAGTGCCTCATTTCCTCAATTTTAACAGAGGTTCGGGAGATCATTCTGACGAAGAAGCTACAACAACGATGCAGCCCAACACTACGCTCCTCTCTTCGCATCTAAGGATCTACTTGGAAAGCAGCTTTTCATAATGCAACTTCTTCCTTACAATGTTTACTGCTAATATGATGGGATAGGCTCTCTTGTTTGTATAGTTTCGGTGCTCTGAACTCTCTTGTATTTGTAACATCTACTTATTCATTTAATCAATTTTCTTTTTTTAAAAAAAAAAAGAATGTTACTAATTGGGACCTGACAAAGTGCCAACTTGACGAAGCCAATTGGTAGAGCATAAAGTAGGCAGTTAATTAACTCTCGAATTACTTTTCGGAAAGTTATTTTGATTATAATCAGCCAAAGAAATTCATTACAACCTTCCATTTCGAATATTATTCTAACCTTTAATCATTACGGACGAAGCCAATAATAAAAGAAAGAATAGGCATACAAGTTCATAACATGGATTAATTTGCATTTTTTATTAAAATCAGAAAATAAAATAAAAGGTTTCTAACAGATCTAGTGTTTATACCTCTACAGGAAACGGCGTGCTAGTGAATAGCACGAGTGTCCTTTTTGCCAGCTGGACATGTCTATTCGTACACTTGTGTAGGGAAATTGCCCTAGTCAGAAGCTTTAAATTTATTACCCTAATTATTTAGATCAAATATACACAAATAATTTATCTTTTTAAGCTTAACAACAATTAAAAATTAGAAAACTCCTACTAAAATTTTGAGTCTATAAATAATATGAACAGCATATACTGAGATCAAATCTCTAAAAAAAATAGTATTAAAAATAAAAAGATTAATGACTCTTTGATCGTATAAGTAGTGCCTTGAAAAACTTGAGCAAGATATATCCAAATGACGAGATGGTAACAAAAATTTTAAGATTATTATCAAAAGAATTGAGACCTAGCATTACAATTCTAGAAACCGCAAAAGATCTCGATACAAATTTACTTTACTAGTTAAGAGGAAACTTAATAATTCATGAAGTCGAGCTTAGACGAGATGAAAGATTCTCATATAAAAGAGGAATGACATTAAAAGTAACTGACAAATCAAATATATGGAGATGACGAATTTAACTTCATGGTCAGAAAATGTGTGAAATAGTGATATTTTTATTTTATTATTAAATTATTTAAAATGTTAAGATATTGGAAATTTTTAATATCCGATGATTATTTAAATTGAATCATCTTTATATTCACATTGATTGTGTTTGAACAATTTAATTTAAATATAATTCAACGTATATGATTAGAAGAGCTTTCAAGTCAAAGATTTAGCTTGATACCCTTTTCCACTTTACAGATTTACTAATCACATCTGCTGAATTAATTAGGATTCTAGTGTTGGTGTCTGGGGATACAAATCCACTATTATCAATCATCATTAATGATTTGATTACTTTCCTGCACAGATAATCTACAACAGAAGATCATGTGCCCCCACTTAACATTTTAACTTAAACACAAACGAACACTAGCTTTCTTTTCTTTTATTTTTCGCACGAGGTGTTTATTATACGAAAGTTTCGATTACGAGAAGGTACTTTTAAATTAATTTCTGTATAAATTCTTTATAAGAGACAAAATTCTAAATTTTAAATAATAGGGCATCTTCCATTCTCTTTTGTGAATTCGTATTATAAAACATCAATACTTACTGATCCATGGATACCAAGTAAGTGGTACAATTTTATAACGCTTTTTATTTTGTCTGTCCAAATCAGTGGACCTAAATTCCAGTTTTCTATAAAGTTGAGTTATGATTTAGCACCTACTTCACATTTAATTCAGTATCCCAACTACCCCGCCCGAGTATCCAAGACTAATATGTTTGTGGCGGATGAGATTGGTAACT
>JANZLY010000004.1:21130105-21141188 GCA_026770305.1 Erythroxylum gonoclados | reverse complement strand
ATGTATGACACAAATTCATTATTATTAATCCATATATTATCCAGAAAATCAATCAAATATGTGTATATATATATATATATACACTCAATAAATTTTGGGTTTGGAGGTGAATTTTCATGATTAGTGGTATGTCTTTGTGTGTGTGTGTACATATGATGCAAGATCAAAACCCAGCTCTTATAGATGAAAACCTCTCCAATAGTGATTATGATAATGATATTAGCATGTACCTAGTTGGTAGTCCTGATCATGACATTAATGGTGATGGTATTACTTATGGTGTAGTGGTCGAAAACTTTGACCTAGAGATATACCCGGTTGGATTCTAGGTTATCTGTTCTTTCAACAAATTAAGATTAATGTGCTATTATTTTGTCTTGAAACTGTGGTGGATCCGAATGGTGACCTGATCTGATAAGCTCGCGGTGCGACCCGAATTGGATAAAAACGGAAATCAGTGTTGGGCTCCGAGCTTAGGATTTGTTTGCTGTAAGGGAAATAAAAGACCTGGTTGTAAAAGTGATCAACTTGTATTGTTTTTCTTCATAGTGAAAATACTCTCTCTACTCTTGCCTGAGGACGTATGCTTTATTGGCCGAATCTTGTTAAATCTTTGTGTCGTTCTTTCTTTATTTTCACTACTTTGATTGTGTGATTGTGCGTGTGAAATTTTAACATGAAGTATGAAGCAATCTAAATTAGTTTGCAGTAACACTTCAAAGTGGAGTTATTATTAATCTTGGTTATTTAGATCATTGCCAATCTTATTCTTAATCCGTTTTTAATCATTACTTTTCACAATGATTGATTAGTGATTACTAATCTATTTATAATTTGGATAAACCATTCAGTATCTATAAATATTTATTCTATTATCATGTATGCTCTCACTTCTGAAACATACTTCAGTCTTTTCAATTCAAATAAAACCACAATGGAAGGTCAAAATGATAAAGGTAACGATATTAGCATGTACTTGATCGGTGCTAAAGGCGTGTCGGTCGAGAACTACGAAAGTTTGATGGTGGAAAATGATGACGTGGAGGCTTACTCATCAGGTGTGAGGTTCTCGCCGAATGACGTACCCGTAACCTACTATTACCTTAGGAACACGGTAGATAATAAGTCATTGCCTCCGACTTTAGAGAAGTTGACATATACAAGTTCAATCCTCAAGACTTAACAGAAACGTATAAGCCTAATTGTGATAGGCCTGAAGAATGATATTTTTTCATTTCAAGAGATTGAAAGTACAGGAATGACAAGCGACTGAATAGGAAAGCAGGAGATGGATTTTGGATATAGTGTATTGAGATTTTTGGCCTCCACACATCTGACATTCTCATTTTTGGTTAGACAAATATCTGAAACATTGTATTTTTACATCTTACGGCAACATCAGGGATCGTCGGCTGTCTCTAAGAATGCCTTGTGTCATAGCCATTTTTGGGCCATATGGTCCATCTTCTGTTTCATTTTCATGGTGAATCTTGTGCTCATGAATTCAGCTGCAAATGTGTTCTACAGTAGTGGCCTGATTCCGCTTACATTTTCCGAGGCATTGTCACTACTGGAACTGGTAATTCTTGTCTTTAGTCCTTGCTAATGATCACTGATGATACTTCTAAACTTGCTATGTAAGAATACACATGAATTTTGATGTGATATTTACATTTGATTTTTTTCTTAAATAATTGATTCAGGTTCTCAGGAATCCAGTAGCACAAATTGCTTTTGTACTAGTTTTGTATCTTACCAATCAAATCACTACATTGACCTGGAATCTTGGTGGCCAAGTGGTCTTGTATGATTTTGTCAGACTGGGTATGCCCAATTGGCTTCAACGCACTACTGTTAGAATCATTGCCATTATCCCAGCCCTTTATTGTCTATGGACATGTGGAGTTGAAGGGGTATATCAATTGCTTATATTTACACAAGTTGTTATAGCTCTGCAACTTCCTTCTTCTGTAATTCCGCTTTTCCGAGTAGCCTCATCAAGAAAAATAATGGGTGTCTATAAAATTTCTCAACTTTTGGAATTTGTTGCTGTTATTACATTCATGGGCTTGCTCGGTTTGCAGATTATTTTTGTTACAGAGATGATATTTGGGGATAGTGATTGGGTAGGCAATTTGAGGTGGAATATGGGCATGAGCTCATCTGTCCCTTACATTACTCTTCTCATGACTGCCTTCTCAACGTTTTGCATGATGCTCTGGTTAGCAGCTACCCCATTGAAATCTGCAACCTGTGTAGATGCTGAGGTTTGGAATTGGAATGCACAAATTCCCATTCATGAGCCATCTTTACACAGAGAGGGAATTATTTTGGGTGATACTAGATATGTTGGAAAGGAACATTTTTCCAAGCAGGATCAGTTTTTGATATCAAAAAAATCTATTGACAGTTGCCCAGATGAAACTATCACAAAACCTGGTCCTGATTTACCTGAAACAAGCAAGGGGTCTGGTCAGGAGCTTCATCTGACAACTACTGAGGATAATAATTCTCATGGTACATTTTCCAGTGCCCAGATATGCTACCAAGAGGATCATGCACCTGCTGAAGAGTCTTTGTCTGTGTCAACTGTAGGTAATGATGCTTCTGATGCTGATTTGGTAGATCCCAAAAAATTAAAGATTGAACCAATTGACACAGTTGAAAAGACTGTCGTTGTGGAGGGTGATTTACATGTTGAAAAGAAGGATGATGAGGCAAATGCTTGGGAGCCTGATGAATTTCCAAAAGGAGTTCCTGGAAGCATCTCATCTTTGACATTTGATGGTCCTGCATCACTGAGGAGTCTCAGCGGAAAAAGTGACGAGGGTGGTAATGGTGCTGGAAGTCTCTCAAGATTGGGTGGGTTGGGTCGAGCTGCAAGACGGCAGTTTGCTGCAATTCTGGAAGCATTTTGGGGGCAGTTTTATAACTTCCATGGACAATCAACTCCAGATGCTAAGGCTAAAAAGTGGGATGTCTTGATGGCTGATCCAAAGCTTGCATCTTTCTTGCCAAAAGTGGAGACAATTGGAAAGGATGTTGGTGGATGTTTCCCATCTGTAGGTGATAGAGGATCTGATTCTATGGTAAGTTCAAGTTTATGCGACCCTGCCAGGCAGCCAAGGGTGCAAAATCATATCGACTCATCATATGGAATTCAAAATGGATCTTCCTCTATGTGGTCCAATCACATGCAATTACTGGATCCATATGTGCATGGTTCTAGCCACAATGTCTTGGACTCTTTTGAGAATAGATATTCTAGTATGCGAACTCTGCCATCAACTAATGGCTGGGACATCCCACCAGCTATGGTTGGTGGTTCCATTCACAATGTCTTGGACTCTACTGAGAAGAGATATTCTAGTATGCGAACTCAACCATCAAGTGATATCTGGGGTACCCAGCCTGCTACAATTCATGGTTATCAGATAGCATCAATTGCAAATCAGATTGCTAAGGACAGGGGTTCCAATTGCTTAAATGGTCAATTGGAATCAGCAGCACCGTTATCTCCATTTTTGGGACCTCAAAATTATAAGGATGCATATGCAACTGCCTTGGCATTGAAGTTGCAAAATGGATTGAACTCTCCGCAAGCCTCACAATTTACAGCTTCTAGAAATAGCCTGCTACAACCTGAAAGAGCATATTATAATCCTTGCTTATCTGGATTTGTTGATAATGGATGTATGCCAGTGAATTCAAAGAAGTACCATAGCTTGCCTGACATTCCTGGATTATCTGGGCCATATGCTGGCTTATATATGCCTGAAAAGAGTACAAAATGGGAGAGTTCTGTTGGTAGAACAAGTTATGAGCTGTCCTTGTATGCTAATACTGGATCAGGAATGGATCCTTTGGCTTTTGATGGCCTATCAAGAGGTTATGGAGATGGATCTCTCTGGTTCAAGCAGCCGTTTGAGCAGTTTGGTGTGGGTGACAAAAGTTGTGATGTTGGGAGGGGTGTTGGAAGGTGGTCAAATTCAGCTGCTCGAGAAGGCACTTGTCTTATGGATTCAGAGGCCCAGCTGCTTTGTTCCTTTAGAGATTGCATCATAAAGCTTTTGAAATTGGAAGGATCTGATTGGTTGTTTAGGCAAAATGATGGTGCTGATGAAGATCTCATTGATCATGTGGCAACAAGGGAGAAGTATTTCTATGAAGCTGAAATGAGAGATATGAAACTCTCTGGTTCTTCGAAGAACGATGACACAGGTTCAGGAATTATATCAGTAACCTCAGTTCCTAATTGCGGGGAGGACTGTGTCTGGGGAGTAGACTTGATAGTAAGCTTTGGGGTTTGGTGCATTCATCGAATTCTAGATTTGTCCATCATGGAAAGCCGACCAGAACTGTGGGGCAAATATACTTATGTGCTAAACTGTCTCCAGGTATGTTTTCTACTGTATATTTCTTTACTGCTGTTTGTGAATTTCTACATTTTCCAACTGCAAGAGAGGCTGATGTCTATAGTTGGCCAGTAGTGCCCATCTCTTGCATCATGTTTTTTCGATTTTCAGCTGCACTTTTCCTAGTGAATGTGACCTATGGATGATATTGAGTTGTCAGTGTAATCTACTTTTGCCTATGTTTCTCTTTCTATCTCACAAACACAAACTAAAACAATATGTTCTGGTAACAGGGGATCATAGATCCGGCATTTTCAAAGCCACGTCGCCCTCTTTCCCCATGTTTCTGTCTCCAAGTCTCCCCTGCCTGCCAAAACAGGTCAGCACTTCCTGTTTCAAATGGAATGTTACCCCCTACAGCAAAACCGGGCAGAGGGAAATGCACTACTTCAGGAATGCTCTTGGATTTAATTAAGGATGTTGAGTTGGCCATATCTTGTCGTAAGGGTCGATCAGGAACTACTGCAGGAGATGTAGCTTTCCCAACGGGAAAAAAGAATTTAGCATCTGTACTAAAACGCTACAAGCGCCGTTTATCTAACAAGCCAAGTGGTGGTAACTGAGTGACCGATCAATTTTGGCTCTTACATAAGCTCTTAATGCCTCAAAGCTTATCATCAGCTTGCTTCAAGTGGGAATATTGAGTTCTTTGATTTCTGTAAGCAGCTTAGTGTCTAGATCAGGGTGCTTAGTACATCATGGCTGGCTCATACTCCTGTACTAAAAGAAATGTGCTGCAAATCATGTCATTGTATGTTTATGTTACATAGGATAAAATTACTGGATTGCAGCAGAATTGAAGAAAATCGGTAGAAAGGGTAAAAAGTTGATCAGATGCAACTGTGTTTTCTACAACTCCTGTACATATATATTCCCTTTATCATGAAGTTTCATGGCAAGAAAAGTCTCATTTGACAGGAGGAAGTTGGAACCTCTTTACATGGACTTGAGTTAGCAGTTTCTCTTCACTTACTGACAATCCATGAAAATTGATTCAATCATTGAAACTTGCCTAAAATAGGCATATACTTCTTGATCGGTATAGTGAGTAGTATCCATTTCAGCATTACGGTTTCTTTTTTTTTTCTCCTTTTGGTTTTGGGTTCTTAACCTCGTCATCCCCAGTGCCTTAAATCTTGTAATTGCAGCAACATGTTGTCTGTTGATTATCTGGGAAACCGCAGATGCTTCGAGCTGGCTATACCTCCTGACCAATCTACTGATTTTGCTGTATAAAATTGTTAATATTGTTGGAAAACAAAACAATGCATAAACGTATATCTAGTAAGGTATCCCACACTTCAGAGTAAATTTTCACTACAAATATCAATTTCATGGAACCTGCGAAGTTTGACACGCATTTCATTGAAGTAGCCAAGTGACACAAGCTATTGGTGTTCTTAGATGAAAACAAACAAAGCCACGTAATTCATGTGACATGAGTTTTGGGAAGTGGATATTTCACAGCCCTCAGCCTCTTCTGCTTTGTCCTCTCCCCAATAAGTGCAAAACAAACAGAGCTGTGTAGTTTTACTTCAAAGCCAATGAAGTTGATTTGTTGTCGTTCTGTTGCCTGCTTTATAACGTCGGTACGAAAACATATGCAACTTGCATATATATATCTAATAGAAGATTTATATTGTATTTATATATTATATTTAAATTATTTCTAATCGATATTTTATTGAGATTAAATATTAATAGTGTAAAATACTAGCACATTTTATTTTATTTTTCCTGATTTCATAGATTAAAATATCGAAATAATTAAACAAATGTATCGTGACTTATTAGAAAATAAGTCCATTGAACATATCTGCCATGAGAATTTCATTTAGAATATTATCTGTATGTCTACGAAAATTTTTATTGTGATTATTTTATAAGTGATAATTTGACTTGAGATCTCCAAAGTATCTCATTTAAGGATTGTTATATTGTTATATTGTTTATAATCTATTGTTGTAAAGGATAACTCAATTGGTAGTTATTGGATATAGTATAACTCAATTGGTAGTTATTGAATATAATATTCATTATGTGAAAGTAGTATAGGACTCATCACGCTGAAGTGATTAGAAAAAATATTTCATTATTCTCAATTAGTATTTATTCAAGAAATTTTTGGTTAAGGTGGAATGACATTTTTAAATTAATCTTCAAATGTTATTAGTAGAATTAATTAATAGTAGTAGATAAATAATATGATCAGACTTAAATAGAGCATATATTAATGTCATATTCTATGTCTAATCGAAATATTGTATGATGAAAGGATTGAATTATGATTGAATTATAAAAAAAGTTATGCATGGAAAGGTTAGTCAAAACTATTTTGACATTTCTAATATTTGGGTGATAATGACTCGTTGTTAAACGTCAATTTTAATTTATTGATATAAATTATTTATTAAAACAATTAAAGATAAATAAGAAAATTTAATTTATCTAATGCCTAAATATGATTTATATGGATATAATATATATTCATTACCAATATGTTTAGTAAACTAATGAGTCGTACACAAACAATTATTGAGAGGAAAGAGTAGTTTTAATCAAGAAAATTTTGACGTTAAAGTTTGAAAAACTTTAGGATTAAATATAAGATATTTAACAAATAAAGACTAATATGACATATTGAATCTTTTTTTGGGAGAGTGGCATATTGGATTTTATTATACTTTAATTAGTATTTAATTAGAATGAACTTTAATTCTAATTAAATTTAGAATTATATTCCATTCAATATGAAGGTTCAAACCATATAAATAGGCTAAAACTTCTTTCTTGAGAGTTCTCTTAACCAGTTTATGGGAATACAATTAGAGGTTAAACACATATATGGCTACAGTGGTTGCGATGAATCAATTTTAAAAATAATTTTAAAAAAATTATAAGATAAATGATCAAATTACAGAACAAGAGATATTTTACGTATACATTTTATTATATTCATACATCAATCATGATATAAAACTTAAAAGTAATCTTGACTTTTAAAAAATTTAAAGTTTTTTTAACTACGCGTAGAATTGGATCCTACCCTATTTTTTCAATAATAGTATCATAGTCATATTTAATAATATAACTTAATGATTATTTAGTTGTTAATGATATCAAATTTTAAAAATGAATGTCACAAACCGTAAATCATATTTGAATTTGATTATTCTTGAATTATGAAAACTTCGTAATAATGTCTTAACCTGAAGTCTTTAGAAACTCATTAAGATTATTTAAGATTTGTAAAGCCAACGTATTCAATAAGTCATAGAAACACTCACAACCTCAAAAGAGAAATGGTCAATGCACTAGGGTTTTAGTAAACTAGTTGTATGGATAGCACCCAAGCTTTGAAAGTCACAATTTCCCCTAAAATTATTGCTACTCTTAAAGTGGAGGAACACACTGACTTTGTTCATTCTCCATATGTTATATTCTAGTGTTATGGTTACCGGTGATTAATAAGAGTTTGAGATTGTGATGGGTTTCTATGAGTTGTGGTTTGTTATCTTGAAGTTGTTTTTTTCTTGTTGCCAGAGGAGAAGCATTGTGGTGGAATGGTGATTGGAAGGAGAGTATTCGCCTTATGTACTAAAAATGATCGTGTAACTGCTTGATCTTGGTGATTTTGCTACCAGTGTAGGAAGAAGCTGATAGTAGTGCGATGTTGTCAAGGAGCAATTACAATAATGATGACAAGAAGAAGATGTCCTTGACACCATGGGATAATGTTGGAGACGATGACCTCTTGGTGGTTGTGTGAGGTTTATTGCTTGTCTCTGGTGTCTTTGATGATCACTGGCTATAAAGATGGTGATGCAGTTTTTAGTTGTGAACATTAAGTGGAGGTGACTCCTAATTGTGAACAATGGAAATTATGTGAGAAAAAGTAATAATATGAAGATATATATATCACTCAAGAAGAAAAGGCAATGAGAAAGAAAAGAGAAAACGACAATATCGTTTTTGAGTTCTAGATGGATTTTTTGGGTCGTTACATGATATAGATCCACAAACCTTTCATTGATTGACACATAATGTTTGGATGTAGTTACAAAAAAAATTAAAACTACACTATTTAGGAAATCTTAATGTTATTATTTTTTTTTGGTAAATAATCTTAATGTTATTATTAGATGACTGTGTTTCTCTAGTTCGTTATTGGTGGCTAATTCCTGCCTCTACATGGCTTCATCTTCATATAACAATGCCTCTCCCTTCAAAAACCTTGTCCATAAGGTTAGCGTTCGGATAGTGTTTCGGTAACTCAAACAAGGACTCCCAAGTTCCCTCATCAGATGAACGACTAAACCATTGCATAGAGGTTAACTATGATGCTTCACCATCCTACAACCTAAGATGGCCTCAAGTTGTTTATAAATGTTCAGAGTTGTCATTGGTAATTCTGTAAAGGTAAGTGTCTCTTCAAAGACACATTTCTTCAGTTGAGATACATGGAAGGTTAGGTGCCCTTTTCATAAGGCTTGCTTGTAGGCCACTCATCATATTCGTTCCACCACTGGGTAAGAGCCGTAATATAAACAAGATAATTTTTGGTAGTTCCTTTAATGTAGGGAGTGCTGACAGTACAATTGTAGTTTGAATAACACTGGATCCCCCACTCTAAACTCTTTGCCAGTTCTTTTACGATGTGCTTGTTGCTTCATCCGATTTTATGCTCTTTAAAGGTGAAATTTTATCGCGGCTAGTGCTACTTCTTTGTCCTTCATTATCTGATCAACTGTTAAATTCTTAGAGTCTTCCACCAAATACAGTACGTACGTACACTGGAGGAGAATACCTATACAACAACTCGAATGACATGGAGTTATACCACCATTCATCTAACAAAATCCATTCCACCTAATATAAAAAAGCGTTGGTTAAGAAACACCACAGGTAGGTCTCCAGCATGCAGTTCATGGCTTCAATTTGTTCGTTAGATTGGGGATGATACGCAGTAGAGAACCTGAGACTGATTCCTTTAAAGAACTCCCTCCAAAATTTGCTCAAGAAAATTGGATCCATGTCGCTCATAATGCTCTCCAACATCCAATGTAAGTTAAGTGGTATGAAGTAACCATACTTACTAAACATTTGACCACCACCATCCACCCCTTTCTTCCCCTTGAAGGTGGAAGCCCTTCCACAAAATCTTTGCTAATATCCTTATAGCATCCCTTAGGCACGGGTAGTAGTAATAACTTCCTAGGGTACGATATGTTCTTATGTTTGTTACTTTGGAAAGTGATACACATTTTTATGTAATTCCTCATGTCTTTTCCATACCCTTCTAGTAAAAAATGTTTTGCAACCTTTTGATCATCGTATTGAGCCTCGAATAACTCCCTTGTAACCCATCATAGCTTAAGGAAATCAGTTTCGTATGTATTCATCCTTATTGAACCCTATGAATATCTATCCTTTCTGGAGTAATTGGCATTCCCCCCATTCATAATTATCTGAGTTGAGAGTTCCTTCCTCGGAATGTTAGATGATGTCCTAGATTATATTGTATCATTCACAACTATTTTTAATTTCCTACACACAATTCAATATGTACTTTTGAAACAATAAGTGTGAGGAGCTTAGCACTGGTTATCCTCGATAACATATTTGTTTTTTTTATTTTCCTTCCAATTGCAGTATACCACTTCAAATTCATAGCCAAAAAGCTTTGGAAACCATATATGTTAAAGGGGGTGGAGATCAATTGTTCTAGTAGGAATTTAAGGCTTTGATGATAGGTCTGAACTTGGAACTTCTTGTCATAGAGGTAGTGGTGCCACTACTTGATCGCCTTAATGATAACTAGAAATTCCTTCTTGTACATTAACAAACTGAGGTGTAGAAATTCCTTATCATACATTAACAAACCGAGGTGTTTATTAGCGATCATCTTATTTAGGGATGCAATCAAACAATTTTCTTATTATAACACCACCCTAATACCAATTTTGCATGCATCTACCTCGAGAATAAATGGATTAGAAAAGTCCGGTAGACCTAGGACTGGGGATGAGGGCCTCGTCAAAAGCCCGTTATTATCTTTCCCCCCAAGCCCACTCCCTTATCATCTAGGTCTCGAGCAATTCATTCAAAGGTTGGACCAACTAAGTGTAATTCCTAATGAAATGCATGTAATACCTTATGAGCTCAAGGAAGCCTCAAAGCTTCTCAAGTGATCCGAGTACCAACCAATTTCAAAGTATTGCCACCTTCTTTTCACATGTGGCCACCTCTTCCACAGAGATTAAATGTCTGAGGTACTATACTTATCTCGCACCAAATATACATTTGTTATTATTAAAATACATTTGATGAGCTTGGAGTGTTCTGAGAGATTCTCTCAAGTGACGCATATATTAATGGAAGTCATTGCTTTAAATAAGGAGGTTATTGAAGAAAATGAGTATAAATATCCTAAGGAATGGGCAAAAGATCTTGTTCATCAAGCTTTAGAAGGTTGATAGTGCATTTGTCAACCTAAAAGGCATTACAAGAAACTCGTAGTGTCCTTCGTGGGTTTTAAAGGCTATTTTCGCTATGTCTTCCTCCCTCACTCTAATCTGATGGTATCCGAATGTAAGATCCAATTTGGGGTACCAACTGGATCCATGCGATTTGTCAAGCAACTCTTCAATCAAGGGAATAAGAAACTT
>JANZLY010000004.1:20805567-20816336 GCA_026770305.1 Erythroxylum gonoclados | reverse complement strand
CTGAATTATGATATATGTACGGATGACGGTAAATAGAATTATGAGTTTATGTATGGATGCGGACAAGCTGTGATTAGAGTGTACTTGGGGACATTATGATTTCGAGATGTATTGGATTTCGCTCACGTTTATACGACGAGCAATAGTACGCGCACGTTTTGCGGTTCAAAGGTTGGACTGCGACGGGGCCCAGCATGTTCGGTATCAGCGAAAGAAGAGACTTCGGGGAACCACGCTCAGGTATGAAGGTATGTTTGTTAAGAGGTTGGGTTCCGGAAACGGGATCCAACAATTTTTTTTAATCTTATCAAAGAGAATAAATGAACACGTTCTTTTTATATTTCTTTTTCATATTTTATATTTTCATTTGTTTTGGACGTGCACATTTGCGCAAGTTATATATTAGACCTAAGAAATGAAATTTGAGATCAATTTGTTAGAGATATATGATAACATCTTTATTAACAACAATATATTTAATTAATATAATAATATTTGATCCTAATATATAATTAAAATTTTAATCATTGACTTTTCGCTTAAACTCCATGTTTCAATAACAAGTTTCGAAAGCCCCTCTATATTTCAAAGTAAAGATTCTATTATTTAAGGTTACATACCAAAATAGAATTTAAAGATTTGGAATGAGGGTCTTGTAGGGTTGATGATTTTTAAAAAGTAGAATTTTTAAAAAAAATTAACTTTTAAATGAGTAAGATGCTTTTTAACAAAACTAAGTTGTAGTGGGCCAAACTAATAAGTAGATTAGAATGGATAAACATTTATCTAAAATTATGTACCAAAAATTTGAAAAAAAAAAGATAATTATTGTTACAATTTTGTAATATTTGATATTTTCTTAAAAGAAGGGGTTCATTTATTGGCATGTCATATATTTATCTACAATATACAATAGCCCACCTCTCTTTTAGCACTTAAAAGATCTATTATTTGGTGTTAGATATTTATGTAATAACGAATAATTTATATATCATGTTCAAATTTTTTAATTGAAATAATTAACAAATGTTTGTTACAGTAAATAATAAAAATTTTGTATAAGAGAAATGAATTATATAATTTCTAATTGAATATTAATTAAATAACATGTAGTTACTTTAATGACTCATGCAATGAGCATAAACATTATCCTAAGCCTAGTACATACTAAAATTCAAAAAGATCCCAACAATTATAATTTAAAAAGTCATAAACTTTATAATATTTAATTATTTCAATTAAATCTTATGAAATTTATTTGAAAATTTATTTTAGCATAACATGACTTCATAACATAATATTTGAACAAAATAAGTTAAAAGTTCATTTTAAACATAAAATATTAAATCATCATTATTATGACAATTTCATTATATTGATTAAGACTATTACATGAATGTTATAAGACATGTTATACTAATGCAATCTAATGTATACAAGGTTAATCATCCCATTAATATCTAATTTGAATTTTCATGTTTTATTCTTCAAATATCTTTTTTATATATTTGTAATAAGTTTCCTAGTTTAAAATTTTCTACTAATTCTTGTTAAATAGATAAATCATATGATAATTGGAATCAAAGTTTATCCTGATAATTTATTTTTCTTTCATTTCACATATATTATAATAAATTACCCTTTATTTTTTATTATTATATAGGATATTAAAATTTCTCTTTCTTGTAGATATATTATTACATATGATATATCTTTGTGATATATGGTTATGCTACAATTGTTCTATTGTACATGTCTCCTTCTTCTAGTTCCATACATGTGCTTTTGTTTTTGTTTTGTTTTTGCTAGTCTAATTGTGTTATAATTGTTTTATATGATGTTGCCTAAAAAGCATTTAGTTAGAAGTGAAACAAGGGAAAAAAAGAAAACAAGTATAACAATTAATAGAATCCCAAAAACGAGCCATTGATTAATTTATTAAAAGAGTAAACTCCTTTACTAAGAATCATGAGGAATTAGGTTAAGGTAATTTTTTAAAATATGAATAAAATTTAAAAGATGAGATTCATATTCATGAGGATGCCAGTAATTTAAATGAGTATGATTATCTACTAAATGCATCCAATTTAGAAAATTTAAGGGCAGATGAGCAATTAATCCTTAAATTGGATATTTATGATCCTAGAAATTGAGATAATCTTTATAATAAAGTAAGAAACATTTTAGTTGAAAAAGAGCTTGTAAGAGAATTGAATCTTGTGTTTCCCTTAGATAATACGTCTCCGTATTTTTTATATTCTTGTTATTTTAGAAAATTGAATAATGGAGAGATAGCGATAGAAAATGGTTTATTTACTATAAATATATAGATAAATTATAATTTTGTTGTTGTAAGTTGTTCAAATCAAATAGCAAATAAAGTGCATTAGCAAATGATAGATTTAGAGATTGGAAGCATCTCAGTGAGAGACTTAAAGAACATGAGAATCATGTTAAGCATGTGCCTAACATGAGGACCTGAAATAAATTAAAAGTAAGATTGAGCAAAAATCAAACAATTGATAAAGATTTGCAACAAGAAATTGTAAAGGAGGAGGAACGTTAGAGAAAAATTTTGATAAGAATAGTTTTTGTTTTGAAATGTCTTGCTAAATATAGTTTGGTTTTTCAAGGATCCAATGAGAAACTTTACCAAGATAGTAATGGTAAATGTTTAGGATTGATTAAGATGATAGTTGAATTTGATGTAATAATGCAAGATCATGTTAGATGCATTCAAAATCATAAAATTAATCATCATTTTCTTGGTCACAAAATTCAAAATAAGATTATTTCTTTTTTGGCCCATAGTGTTGGAAGTTCTACTATAAGGATCATTAAAGATGTGAAATACGTTTCTATTATTCTTGATTGTACCCCAAATTTGAACCATCAAGAACAAATGAACCTGTTAGTACGATGTGTGAATATGTCAAATAAAAAAATAAAAATAGAGGAGTACTTCTAATAACTCTTGAAGGTAGATGACACATCATTTCAATAAATTATTGAATGCATTTAAGACTCTTGATCTTAATGCATAATGTGAGGAGTCAAGCTTATGTCAATGGTTCTAATATGAAGAGAAAACACAAAGGGGTTCAAAAGCAATTACTTGAAATAAATTCTAGAGCATTATATATGTCATGTACTTGTTATAATCTTAATCTTACTCTTAGTGATATGACACAATTTTGTGTTAAAGTTGTTTCAATTTTTAGAGTTATGCAATGCATATATGCATTATTTTCAAGTTCTCATAAAAGGTAGAAGGTTTTACTTGATAACATTTTGGGTCACCCATGAAGTCAATTTCAAACACTCATTGGGAGAGTTGAGTAAAAAGTATTAAAAATTTTAGATTTTAAGCTCCTCAAATAAAATTGGCTTTGTTGGAATTATCGATATCTTATAATGATGCCAAGTCAAAGAGTGAAGCAGAAAGTTTGGTTAGTGTGCTTAAGAGTGTTGAGTGTTTACTTGGGATGATTATTTGATATGATATTTTATTTTTTATTAATTTGGTGAGTAAAAAGTTGCAGTCTAAATCTATTTGCACTGATGTTACCATAAAGTAATTAGAAAGTGTGGTGATATTTTTGAGAAATTTAAAACAAAGGGTCTACCTCCAATGTGAATATAGCCAAAAAGTCTTACATATTAGATGAATGTCAAGCCTACATTTCCAACTAGATGTTGTATTATTAGGAAAAGAAAATTTTATGAAAATGATAATGATGGAGAAATAGAATCAGTCAAGCATTTCTTTAGAGTTAGTAACTTTCTAGTTGTTGTGGGTATGACAATTACTTCGTTAAAGAATATATTTGAGCAATTAATGACATTTGAAAGTATTTATGGATTTTATTTGATTCAAAGAAGTTGAGGTCGTTGGATGATAATGAACCAAGATAATGTTACACTAATTTTACAACTACTTTTTTCATGATAATATGTCATATGCGAATTTAGATTATCTTTTTTAGAATTAAAAGTGTTAAAAGTGAATTTCAAATGAGTTAATGTCATCAGTTGAAATTCTTGAATTTGTTAAAGCTGTAGATTGTTATCTGATTGTCTCAATTACTTATCGAATTCTATTGACTGTAGTATCAACTCAGAGAAGTTTTACAAAGCCTATTGGATGCTACATTTTTGTTATTCACTTTTCTTGTCATTTGTTGGTGCAAATGTTTTAAGCCACCAAAAATAGAAAATAAGTCCTATGTTCTTTATCTCGCAAAATTTGTGCTAATGAAAGATTGTGTCTTTACAAGGCTACATGGATTCTAAAAAGCAGATATGTTGCTGTCACGTCCCAACCTTGGATCGTGACCAACGCTAAAGGAACAATAAACTTAAGGTTTACTAGACCCTTAGTAAGCCTAAAATGCCATCAAATCCTTCTATCCATAGTAAAGATGGGATTTCAAAATGATCAAACTCATGCTGATAATAATCAAATAGTTCTAACAATATACAATACTCAAACTCATGCTGATAATAATCAAATAGTTTTAACAATATACAATACTCAATGTGTTACAATGTTAAAATAGTTAATACAAGGAAAATCCAATATATACAAGACTATTGTGACGTTAGAGTCAAAGGTCACCAACAAATATACATCGAATCACCAGAGAGGAAGAAGACCGACGAAGTACCCTGTTAAAGAGATCTAAAAAGATGACCCTGAAAATAATTGATGGGAGTGAGACCTCGTTGAGTGAATTAATATTTTGGTTATTTTATGCGCTCATAAGGATTTCAAATGATACATATATATATGTCTATAATTATAATGTATTACATCCATAATGCAATTCCATAACATAATGATTTTGTTCATAAACATGCATGCATTTCCCATAACAATATCATGTCACATAATCATCACAATCACAAATAATAGTGGAGGACTGACGAACTACCCTATGATAGACCCCTTACCCATAGACTATAGCCATAGGGGCTCTCTTGTTCCACATGGGTCACTTAGTCTAATATAGTGGATTGTCGTTCGAGAGCCACATTCAGCCAAACTGTCATAGCCTCACTACGACAAGATTGTTGTACGAGAGCAAGTTTGATCGAACTGCCCTAACCACGTCGTATCTCAATCAATGGATCCAATACTAACCCAAATCTATACTCGATTAATGACTCACTGTGCGCACAGCCTAGTGACACCCACCAGGCTCTGCTCCTGATTGATCAATGGAAAGAAAAGTCAGAATAACCATTAGGATTTAAAACCTAAACCAATTTTAGATATCAGGAAAATAAGACCATGACTCAATATTAAGGAGCTCTATTTTCTATTCTATTTAAAAATGATGACGTCATATTTTACGAGGAGCCTACTGAAAATTCAGCAGAGTTTTTTTTTCTTCTGTAAAACAGATATCCCCCTTCCGAAAGAAGGGTCATTCCTGCAATGAAAAGACACTTCTATAACCACCAATAATCACATCTCAAATTGGGCCTCCAAACTACATGTCCATGCCTAATTGAGTCCACATTTACATCGCAAAAATTCATAACCAATCATGATTCAAGTATACCAATTTCTAACCCATAAAACCTAATTTATACTCAATACATCAAGATATTCTCAATTTTAATCAAGAACAACTCAATTTAATCAATTTCATGCATTTCTATACGAACATAACCCTTTTTAAATTTTTTCTCACAAAATATTAAGAATTTCAACATGTTGCTTTTATTATAATTTATTTATATAATGTTGGGGAATTTTTAAAGTTATTTTCTATCATTTCTGGGTTGGACGAAAAATCACCACTGTCATCGGAGCGTGGGGTACACGTGCCGGAGCTGGAGGGGCGGTGATCTTCAACCCCAAAAATGACAAGCTTACCTCCAAGAATCCAATAAGACTAGTCTTGCGTCAAAACTCCTCCCCATTTGTGAGAATCAAAGGTTTAAAGCTCAAAGGTAACCCATTTCTGTTCACTTGCAAAATGGGCTGATTGATGTCAAGTGTCCCTCCTTTCCCACGTTTTTAAGGCCGTTATATACGATGTTGGTGTTAGTTTCACCAAAAAAATACAAAAAATAGGAGATTGGTGACTTACCTAAATAAACCGAAACTTTCAGTTGTGATTCCTCTAAATTTGGATCCTTTTGAAGAAACAAGTTTAGGGGTTTTGTAGAACGGCTCGAGAGCTTTCTGTAGAGACCTGGGTTGTCAGAAATGGTGACCGGACGGTGAAGGTACGAGTGTCGAAAGTTAGGAGTAAATAGTAACCTATAGGGAAAAAAGTTTAAGAGAGAAATGAACTTGAGCTTTCTTAAGCTCAACTTATACTTTTATAGGCTTTTCTCTTTATTAGTCTGTTGGGAGTAATTTAACAAAAAAATTTATCATAACAGTTGCCTACATGTTCTTACACATATTTTAGTGAATGATTTCAGCAAAACAAAATTAATATTGGATTTGATGCGACTGACCCCAAGATCCCCTGCTAATTCC
The DNA here is from genome assembly GCA_026770305.1 of Erythroxylum gonoclados. Classification (NCBI taxonomy): domain Eukaryota; kingdom Viridiplantae; phylum Streptophyta; class Magnoliopsida; order Malpighiales; family Erythroxylaceae; genus Erythroxylum; species Erythroxylum gonoclados. The sequence continues at coordinate 20,809,837 of JANZLY010000004.1, read as the reverse complement.
TCCTAAGAAATTCCTGAAGTTTATTGTTTAATATAAAATATGTCTTGGATGAACTCTTTATTACCTGCATGGGCCATGCAAGGGGAACATGTAGACTGTTATGTACGTACATGGGCCATGCAAGGGGAATGTTAACCAGATGGTGTAGGGGTGGTTAGACTTATTGGCTTGTTTACTGTTTGTTTCATTTGTTTCCTTGTAAGTGACCTATTTTGTAGTAGGTTGTTAGGCAGTAATGGTAGTGGGGTTAATGCCTCCTTTTTATTAGCTTTATAGTTATTTCTCATTCTATCAGTGGTTATTTTATTTCAATAAATTGTACTTTGAGTTAGTTGGGTTACATCTTTAATCACATTTGTCAGTGAGGCGATTTAATGACCGTAGTAAAGAATAAGAAGGGTAAGCAAATTATCAAATATCCTATCTATTTCCTCTCTGTTTCTCCTTCATTTGTTATCCCTATGTTTCCCTCTAAATTCTACCTATAAGTGTATCAGAGATAGGTTTTCACCTTACTATATAGACCCTGAGGCAAGACTAATGTCTTGTTTATTAACGATGTGAATGACACGTTGGTCTGACATGAGTCACGTTTCGATCAGGTTACCACCACCCTTCAACAAGTACTGATAAAGTTACAAGCCATGCAAGTCTCAAACAATTCATCACAAAATCGTCCTGAGGTCAATCCATTGGCCACGGGTGAATCTTCCAACATTAATGGGGAGCCACAATTCCACCACTCAAACTCTCTTTTCCCAAATTTGATGTGCCGACCCACACGGATGGATCTATAAGGTTGAGCAGTATTTTGAACTCCAAAACATTTAGCCCGAGCAACAGGTACCATTAGCCTCTTTCCACCTTAAAGGAATTGCACTCCAGTGGCATCGATGGCGGTCGAAATTCCAGGGACCACTAACATGAAACGAACTCTCCAAAGCACTTCTCCTCTGTTTCGGGCCAAATGATTATGAGGATCCATCAAAAGCCTTAACCCGCTTACGGAAAACAACGATAGTTGTTGCCTATCAAGAAGCATGTGAGAAACTCTCCCACCAGGTAGACGGTCTACCTGAGCCTTTCTTGATTGGGTGTTTTATCACAAGGCTCTGGGCTGAAATCCGTTTGGACATTAAAATTAAGCTTCCTGAAAGCATGAACGATGCAATGGGAGTGGTCCTGCTAATTGAAGAACGACTCTATTGAAAAAGAAATCAGTCCCTATTTCTTGAACCCAAAACAACATTAGTGCCCACCGGAGTAAATCCAATGTTTGGAGTTCTCGACCCTGTACCAACGTTGTGTCCCAATTTTGTCAATCCCAATTTTCGCCTACTCTCGACCCAGGAAGCACGTGAATGAAGGGAAAAATGGTTATGCTATAACTGTAATGAAAAATTCGCGTTGGATCACCCTTGTGCATAGCCGCAGATGTTTATAATTGAGGATGTTACCGACCAAGGTTCTAAAATAGAAGGCTATTCCCAATCCCAAAATGAGCAAGAGGAAGTTGTTCCCGAAATATTCTTCCACGCAATCACTGAAACGAATCATCCTCAAACACTTCGAGCTCTCGGACAAATGCAGAACATAGAGCTTCCCGTACTGATTGACAGAGGTAGTACTCATAACTTTATTGATCAGTTTATTATTACTAGATTCGGGTTGCCAGTGTAGCGAGATACAAGGTTTAAGGTGATGGTCACAAACAAAGAGAAAATAGAGTGCGATGGGTTATGCCAATCACTAACCGTGACCATCCAAAGCTACCAGGTAATAATAAATTATTACGTCCTACCAGTTGCAGCATGTCGTCTCGTCCTAGGAGTTCAATGGCTTGCAACTCTCAGGCCCATTAAGACAGATTACTCACAACTTACAATGAAATTTAAAAAGGAAGAGTTTCTCATGTTTTTCAAGGGCTTAAGCAAAGGGAAATAGAAGTCTTAACCGAGAAGGACTTTAAGGGATCAGGTCTACATAGATCAGTATTTTTTTAGAACTAATATCAACTAACCAAATGGAACCTGACACTTAATCTGCACCATACCCACTAGATTTGGAACAACTTCTAAACCACTTCTCGCATGTTTTCCTTGCTCCTACTGTAGTCCCACCACAATGACAACAGGATCATCGTATAACACTGCCGACGGATGCCAAACCAGTATGCGTTTGACCCTACCACTATCCACACTACCAGAAAGTGGAAATTGAGAGGCTACAAGAACTCCTCAACTTGAGACTTATACGACCCAGTAACAGTCCTTTCTCTTCACCGGTCTTACTTGTCAGAAAAATTGATGGGGAATGGAGATTTTGCGTGGATTATCGGGCTTTGAACAGCCTCACAATAAAAAATAAGTACCCAATTCCTGTTATTGATGAACTTTTAGATGAATTACATGGAGCCAAAATTTCCTCCAAATTGGACCTGCGGACCGGTTACCACCAATTTCGGGTCCATGAACCAAACATTCCTAAAATCACTTTAGCACCCACGAAGGACATTATGAATTTATAGTAATGCCCTTCGGTCTCACAAATGCTCCAGTAACTTTTCAGAGTCTTGTGAACGATTTGTTCCGACCCTACCTCGGGAAGCTCATTTTGGTTTTCTTTGATAACATATTGGTATACTTTAGGACCTAGGAAGACCATCTTAACCTTCTTGCCATCGTTTTGACCATCTTATCTTCTCACCATTTGTTTGCTAAGAAAACTAAATGCATATTTGGAGTCTCCAAGGTGGAGTATTTGGGTCATATTGTTTCTGAGGAGGGGTGGTTGTGGACCCCTCAAAGATTGAGGTCGTGCTTCGTTGGCCGCTACCCACTACTACAAAGGGGCTACGTGTCTTTCTTGATCTTGTAGGGTATTACAGAAAATTTATAAGGCATTTCAGAGCAATTGCATCCCCCTTAGACCAACTTCTAACCAAAAACGAGTTTCACTGGAATGACGAAGCAACCATTGCCTTTTAGCGTCTGAAAGAAGCATTGACTTTGTTTCCTATTCTAACTCTTCTCGATTTCACCCAACCTTTCATGATTGAGTGTGACGCTAGAGGCATCAGATTGAGTATTGTGTTATCTCAACACAATTGTCCCATTGCCTATTACAGTGAGGCTTTAAAAGGTAGGACTTTTAATCTCTTCACTTATGAAAAAGAAATGTTGGCAATTCAGAAATTCGTCAGGAAGTGGAGACCATACCATATCTACTAGGCAAACCATTTACAATACGCACGTACCAACGGAGCCTCAAATATCTCCTCGAACAAAGAATCATGACATCGTCCCAAACACGTTGGTTTCTGAAAATAATGGGGTATGATTACATTATTGAGTATAAAAAGGGCCATAAAAATTAAGCTGCCGATTCCTTGTCCCAAATGGTTGAGCTTCAACTCATGGCCATTTCCATACCACACGCCGACTGATGGACCCAATTACAACAGGAAGTGGACACAATTACGCCATTTCCCGTTTAACACTAAACTCCCAAGGATCAAACCTGGAATGTCGCTATTTGTTGATTCGCGATTGTACTGTGGTGTTTCTCGTGCGATATGTGTGGTGTCCTCAACTTATGGATCTGATCATTGATCCACATTTCTGGTCATTTCCTCTTCATTAGATCTAGATCCTTCTTCTTGTTGTGTTTGTAAAGCTTGGGCATAGCTCCTTCTAGCCATAGCTTATCTAAGATTTTTGGATGAAAACACATAGAAGAAAATAACTGCGATTTGGATCGAGCATTAACTCTGATACCATGTAGAAAAAAGAAGAATCTGTTGAATTGTATATATTCAATTGCAAGAAGTAATACAATGTATTTGTATATGTAGCGTCTGAATGAGCTGGAAAGTATTTGAATCTAGTTTGTTACATTATAATCTAAAAAACTTTTAACGACTCATAACATATTTGTGACTAACTGTAATAGCTCCTTAACGCTGACTATTTTTCCTTCCACTGATGATGATTGCATTCCTATAGCTTGTGGCAATGGCACTGGCAAACAATCAACCCATTATCAACATGCTCGTTTATTGAGAGCCAAAAACGAAGTTAAAAAAAAAGGGAATCTGTAAGAAATATATGAACAGATCAAACACAAAACATAACCACAGCATCTTCCAAGGATCGATTGTATATGCGTGGGAAAAACAAAACATACATACTTGTTGATTCGTTATATTCCACCGATTAAAGAACGCAGAGATTGCCTTAGTTTTCTGTAGAAACCACCGAAGGAGAAGATA
>JANZLY010000004.1:20449378-20460085 GCA_026770305.1 Erythroxylum gonoclados | reverse complement strand
TTGGTTATTTGAAATTAGATTCTTTTGGCAAAAGAGAAATATTAGAAGCATATTTTTTCTCTTGCTCATCCTGAATTTTACAATCCCTCTAGTTATACATGTATACCTTGCTAATAAGGAAATCGTATAATCAAGCATTAATAAAATATTCAATGATCACTCCTATATTAATTTTGTTATATTTATGTATAGCCGTGGGTTAGTGCTCCCCCTTAAGTGTGTGGATGTCACTCATAACTATCCTGCAAATTAAAGTATGAAATAACTTGTTATTGAGCCCCTTAGTAAACACATTAAGAAGTTGTTTTGAATTGACAAGAAACTACTGTATATTGTATCCATTTATAAGATTATTGATTATCTTCGCTTTCATGAAATGTCAATCAACCTTTGTTTGATCATATTGAATTGGATTACGAGCTATATTAGTGGAAATCTTATTATCACAAAACAAGTATAGAGGTATCCTTCTTCAGACAATTGCAATTCTTCCACAATATTTTCTAGCGTTGATAATTCACAAAAACGTTGTGATATATTCTACTTCTGCACTGGATCTTGTTACCACACACTGTTTTAGTCCTTGCAAGTGATCAGATTTCCTCCTACAAATGTGGATTAAGCAAATGTTGATCTCCTATCATTGACATCAAGGAGTATAATTCCACTTGTTGAAAGGAGAGATCTTGTTCAATTTGAATCTATAAAAACCTGCTGTCTTTAGAAGGCCATGATTAGAGAAGAGAAGTCCTTTACCCTGAGTTTATTTCAAGTATGCTTAGAGAAGAAAAATTGCTTCTAAGTGAGAATCGTGAGGCTCATGCATGTACTAACTTTCATACTTGCAACAAAGATTATTTCTCATCTGGATTGGTATGAGAGAGTAAACCCATTTCCTAATCAACTTTTGGTATTGGTTCAAATTCACAGACTTACCAATCCCTGCTTGTAATAACTAATATGTGCTCAGCTTCAATAGGAGAGTCTCTAGGAGTATCTAGGTTTAAACCCTAACATTTATGTTTCTTCAAGAAGATCTAACAAATTTTTTTTTATCTAACTCAGTAATCTCAATTCCAATGAAAGATTGCAGCTTACCAACCTCATCAATTTTAAAATCCAAGGCTAGAAACTTTTTAAGTCGAGCCATCTCTTTATCATCTCTTGTCAAAACTATATATAATAAGTAATGTGATCTTACTTTTATAATGTTTGATAAATAAGGTACCATTGCATTGAAAATACCCAAGTGAGATCATGTCTTTGGTGCACCTTTGAAATCATTACCTAAGTTATTTCTTTAAACCATATAATACCTTCTTCAATTTGCATAAATTTCCTTTTGATTTTTTGTTAATAAATCCTAAAGGAATACTACGTATGTTCTTCTTCCAAGTCTCCATGTAGGAACACATTCTTGATATCAACTTGTAGGTCTCAGTCAAGGTTAGTTCCACATAATAATAAAATTGAGTGCTCATCTTGACAATAATTTTTTTTCTCTTGATTGTACACTCCTTAAGTTTGCTTTCACTTGTTGGCTTGTGTTTTCCAATTGAACAATTTTATTTTAGAGCAAAGACCTGTTTACATCTGATTGGTCTCTTTTCAAGAGTGAAAAGCTCTCATGTTTCATTTTTTGCCAAAGCTTTCTTCTCTTGAACCATTTCCTCCTTTAATTTTGGGTTACAATAAGATAATTGCCAATCTTGTGGCACATAAATAAAGAAATAGACAACATAAAGGATCTATAGGACAAAGACAAGGAGTAATATGAAATAAAATTAGAAGTAGGGTGTTAGTACCAGATCTGACCACTTTTTTTGATAGCAATAAGAGCATTTAGATCATTAGGAGTATAATTAGAATTGGGACAATCTCAAGTTACAGAAGAAACTGCATCATTTCTTAGAAATTGTGTTAGAGCTCTAGTCAAATATAGAGTCTTACTATATTGATGAATTATAGTAGAGGAAATATACTGCTATTACAAGGTGATTCTTCCGAACACCTCCTAACCAGAGCTGAATAAGCTCCTCATAGAGAGTGATTGCTCTCTGTCTACAATATTCTTTCTTCTATTTTCCAGGATGCTCTCTCTCCTCACTCCCCCTCCTCTTATGCTACCCCACGTACATTCTGCCATACATTCTGTTATGTCTTGTGCCACCTCAGCCCATGTGCTAACTAACTCTGACAATCACCCTCCTGTCTACGTGAATACACCCTCCCTATCCTAGGCTTAATATTATTGCTAATTGCTATCATGGGTCCTAACATTGCCCCCTCCTAGAAGATCAGCCTTGTCCTCAAGGCTGAAATGAGGGAATTGGCTCTGAATAACACTTTCATCTTCCCAAGTAGCATTCCCTATAGGCTTGCCCTGCCACTGAACCAACCACTGCCGAATTGAGTGTCCCTCCTTGAAGATAACTCTGCTGGCTAGGACAGAATCTGGTTCCACCCTATCCTCCACTTCAACCTCCATACTTTCTGGCAAGTTTGCTTCAGCTGAGTAGTGGCTCACTGCTTTCCCATCAAGTAGCACTTTTCCCCCCTCATGTTGGAATTGCATGGTCAGCTCCTTCCAATCAACCATGACCTTTCCTAAGGTTTGCAACCAAGCCATCCCTAATATCACATCCATTCCTGCTAAGTCCAAGACATAAGCATCAACCTTCCACTCCATTTCTCCCACCCGAATAGGAACTTCCAAACACTTCCCTTGAGTAGTCACCCGATGGCCATCTCCAAGTCTGGTTTCCAATGTCTTGCTTGTCCCTATAGTCAGTCCCAACCCCTTCACCAACTCTTGAGTGATGAAGTTATGGCTGGCTCCACTATCTACTAGAATAACAATTGGTGCTCCCTGTAACTTTCCAGCCAAATGTATAGGTTGATTCTCCTGTAAAAGTGCTCCATTCTCTCCCAACACTTCAATGGTTCGGTATTCTAGAGCTATATTATTTTCCTCCTCAGTCGATGCTTCCAAGGCAATTATTTCCCCATTCTCAGCCAAGGTCTCATTATCGTCCAAGATCAGTAGCCTTAATTGCTTTTCAGCACATTGATGAAGAGGATGAAACCTCTCTCCACACCGGAAACACAAGCCTTTAGCCTTGCGGTCCATTAACTCCTGGTAGGACAGATGACGTAGACCCCTATTCTTTTCTGTCTGTCCTCGCCGATCACCATCTGGCCTTCTGGTGGGTGTCACCGGTAGAGGCGTGCTTCTCTGGGCGGGGCATGGAGGTCCGACGAAGCTCCCGCATGGACTCGGGGTGTCGCTGCCCCAGATCCGTTCCAGAATCGCCCACGACCCGTTGGGTTTGGACCCTCCGTATGATGAGTTGGGTTGACCCGATAGTTGCCCCTTAAGTGATTTCCTCTCTGCGGGTACCCAGTACGTGCGCGTGACCCATTCAGATCCGCTCCACCCAACTCGCCGTTCACCTCCTCCTCAACTGCCCTCGCGACCTTCATCAGCTGGTACCTGTTTACAGGTCCAAAGGTTCTCACCTTCCTCCGAATATCCAGCCGTAGCCCACTCATAAAATACCCCATGAACTGCTCCTCCGGTAAACGCCCAACCTGCGATGAGACGAACTCAAACATCTCAATATACTCCTCCACCGAATCCGTCTGCTTCAAATCTGATAGCTCCTCAAAGGGGTTCTCGGATCTTCGCCCCCCATAACGGTCTATTAGAGCTCGTTTGAACTTCTCCCAGTCTAGCCCCTCCTCTGTTTCCCGAAGAAGGTTAAACCAATGTATGGTGGAACCTTCCATACTCAACAGAGCCAACTTCATTTTGATCAGTTCAGATGTATTATGCACCTCAAAATACACTTCCGCTCGAGTGATCCACCCTACGGGATCAGACCCATCAAACATGGGTAACTCCACTTTGCGAGCCGACATCCGATACTCTTCCATGGTGTCGTAGGAATGCTCCATCGGGTTGGACTGCCCCGGACGTGCGTTCCTCTCCCCTGCTACATCAGGCCCCCTTCCGGAGGCATCACCACTACCTTGTCCCTCCTCCGGTCGTTTGCCCATCATCTTACTCATCTCCAGCAGCAAGTTTCGCTGCATCTCCATCAAGGCCATTCGCATGGATGCTTGCATATCTTCTACCCCAGCTTCCAGGCTAGCCATACGAGATTCCAATGCATCTACCCTGTCGGACATCTTCGGTGGCATTAAGGTGAGTTTCTCAAACTTCGCTGGTCTCCTAAAACCACTGGTCGTCGGTCCCTCAGTTGGTATCCGGCAGGTCGGACCAATGTTAGGAACCTGACCTTAGAATACTAGAATATAGCTATATTATTGCAAGATAATGGTAGTGTATATATCACTACCGTGTAGGAATATAGTATTCCTCCCTAACCAGAGTAGATTTGCTCCTCAGAAGGTTCGATTCCTTCTGTCACTCTTTTCTCTCTATTTTTCAACCTGCTCTCTCTTCTTCTTGTCCCCCCTTTTATAACCTCCCTAGGTACAATCTGTTATGCCTAACAAACTAGCCACCCCAGTACAATCTGTTATGCCTAACAAACTAGCCACCTCAGCTCCCTCCTTGGCCCACTGTTCTTCCTCTGGAATATTCCTCTCTCTCTCTCCCGAAGATCCTAACATTCACTAAATTCTAGCAATCCTATCCTAAATTCCAGCCCACCAAACTTGAATTGTAGCCATATTAAACTCTGAAAACCTAAGCCTAAATTTTCAGCAAGCAAACCTTAAATTCCCAACTTCAAATTTTTTTTGAAAATTTTGCATTTCTTAGCAAAAATTTGACCTTGAAACCTGATATTCCAGCTGCCTAATATCAGCCATACTTCCTAATTTTATGTTTTTAGCTACTAGTTAAAAATTCCTCTGTTTGTCCTACATCATATTGCTACAAAGTTTATGCCTGTTTCATTCTTAATAGTTGCAGGATATTACTACTCCTATATCTTCTTTCTTTAGGCTGTTTACGTTTAAGTTATAATTGGCAGGTCTGCATACTGCGATGCACAGTTACCCCCCGAGAACTTGAGAGATTTCTTGCCACGTCTAATTCCAGTATAGCTTTTAATTGCATTTCTTTGATTAAATGCCAGTAATTACCTTTTTCAGTCCGTGCAAACATTGATGCAAGTTCCAACTTTTCCAGATTTTGCTTTCAAATATGGTGTACGCTGATGATGACGAGTCACTTGTTGAAGCAGAGGTTAACATTTACCTTGTTATATTTTTTATGATTTATATTCATCACATTGTGATTAATTACCCATTTCTATTCTTGCAGGAGGATGAGTCTCTTCCAGATCGAGACCAGGTTCAATCCATTTGATTGTTGTTATTGGATTTCTGGGTATTTTTGATGTGTTATCAACTCTTTGTATGACTTGTTTCTTGTTTTATGTTGCATCATTTTTATTCATTGCAGGATCTGAAACCTCGTTTTCATACATCAAGATTTCATGGATCAGAGGGTGCAGAAGACGATGTAAGTAACTGAAGCCTAAATACGTTAACTTAATAAGCTTGGCCAATTAATGGTTTGGTAATTACAGCTGACTGACTCCATGCTTTAGGCGTAGAAAAATGAGATTGTTTTCATTTTCATAACTTTGTGATGCTTGCAGGATGACGACATTGTTAATGTGTGGAATTTAAGAAAATGCAGTGCGGCTGCACTTGATATTCTCTCCAATGTGTTTGGGGATGAGATTCTTCCATCATTAATGCCTGTTGTTCAGGTGATTTATTTTTCTTAGTTGTACTAGTATTATTATGGAGAATCTTTTCTTTCATTAATTTTATTTGCATTACTAGGCCAACATGAGTCATATTTTGCTTGATTTCTGCATGTTAGATACTATTTTCAGTTTTCCTCCATTATCCTAAACTAACAATAGAAACAGTTGTTCCTATTGTTTGGTCATGAAAACATCTTTTATAGAGCTATTGCTTTAGACCTTTACATTAAATTGAAAACAAAATTTTGCCTGGACCGTATGCTTATTGATGTCCCTTTTTTGTCTTGTCAAATGTTGACAAATATTTTTAATTTCTCTTTGTTGAGTTACCACAAATCAGATTATCAAAAAGTAGTTATAGCAGGAGTTGGTAGCATTAGTTTTGAACTACAAGGATACTATTACTATCAAGCTTTTAAAAGTACAGAAAAGAAATGAGATCAGATGTACTCAAGCTCTAGGAATTGATGATGAATTTGTATATTAAAGCTAAATAAAATAGTTTTGCTTCTTTCTTTTTTATTTTCTCAATGCATGAGATGCTAATGCATCTCAAAAGTCCACTTTATTGGGAAAGTAGCAGTGTTGTCACATCGCTCTACATGCTCCTCACAGTTGTTTGCTGGATTTTGCATTTGCTTAGTGGTATTATTGTACCAACTAGAGGATTTGGGTGGAAGTCTATAAATTACTTTCACTGGAGTATTGGTTCTTTGCCATAAGTAGTAATCATCTGTGGTGAAACGAGTGACTTATAGGATGTATCTTTTGTTACCTTAAAAAGAGTAGCTGTTTATTGACTCCTAAAAGTCAATAATATCAGATCAGATAACATGTATCAGATATGATATTATATACATATATTAGAAGATTATGTATAGATATTAGAACATTATGTACAGATACTAGTTTCCTAAATTAGCTAGCTCTATTTCTATATATACATGTATCTATGTACTGATGAAAATAAGAAAAGAAATACAACTGTTCAGTATTTCCACAAATACAGTGAATTGTCCATCTCGAGAAACAGATATAAATAGTTACAGGATGAAATAAAGGCAACAAAGAAGGGACTATTTGTAACTATGATGGGTTTTGGGCAGTTAATATGTTGTATCAAGAATCATTCAATATGGGGACTCTCTAAAGGCCAAAACTTAGGAAAACTTGTTCTTTCTTTTTATTAATTTTGGGCCTTTCCAAACCACATAAGATTGGGCTTCCTTCGAACTTTTAGTGCTGTAATTGTCTAAACTCAAGAAGGGATATTCAATTTCTTGACCATGGTTATTTAGGTAGTAGATTCATACAATGCCCCGCTTTTTTATTCTGCTGAAACATGGTACCTTTGCTTTGAAGGTGCATGTCAAGATTTACAGTACTAATCTTTTGTCTATTATAATACAATAATTGCTCAAGAGTTTTAAATGTCGCTTGTAAAATTAAGTTTTTCCTCTTTTTTTGGTGTTTATGTATCTGCGTTACGGGCCTGACACTCTTTTTACCCAACAATTATACATTGCTTACTTCTAAATTTTTAAGGACCTATAGCTTCCTTACCATTACAAGGAGTAAACAGGAAAAACTTGTACTTGCATTAACACATACCTTGTGTTGTTCTTAAGTATAGATTGCATGTACATTTGGTTTAGAGGTGGGACAATGTTCTTGACTTGTTTTGTTTCTTTAAAATTCATGGCAATTTTCTTATTTAAAATTTATTATTTGATCTTAAGAACAATAAAACAAAACCTAACATCTGATTCTATATGAACTTTTTCTAAGGAAATTGTCATTTCCAATTAGTATTTTTGATCTGCATGAATTGATATCGTGAGCAATTTATTGCCTAATACAGGATGTGCATCTCTACCAAGTATTCCACAGGGTGACTGGTATTGTCAGTTTTGCCAGAATATGTTCCAAAGAGAAAAGTTTGTGGAATATAATGCAAATGCTGTTGCAGCTGGAAGAATTTCTGGTATTGATCCTTTAGAGCAGATAACGAAGAGATGCATGCGTATTGTAAGAAACATAGAAGCTGAGTTTACTGGATGCGTGTTATGTCGGTACGAGTTACACTTCAATCTGAACTATTTGAATTTGCAAACATTTTAGTGATTCCTAAACTTTGTTATATTTGTAATGATGTAGGTCCAATAATGATTTTCTGTGGTCTCTTCAACTTTTCTTTGACGTTATTCATTTGATTTTGCTGTGTGCAGGGGTTATGATTTCAGCAGATCTGGATTTGGTACGCGAACAATAATACTGTGTGATCAGGTAGTTCTCTGGACTATTTTCTGTAATTTATTTATGATTTCAAACTGTGAAATGACGAAATATTAACTGCTTGCTTCTGTAATGAGAAATTGATATTCGGATTAGTTTTTTTCTCTTGGATTTTTAGTCATGTTCTTTGCATGTTTGAGCTATTTCATACTTTTCTTAGATTTATTAACTCAGAACTAGTTTTTAAATCTTTGCTTTTCTGCAGTGTGAGAAGGAGTTTCATGTTGGCTGTTTGAGGAGCCATAAAATTGCAAACTTAAAGGTTTGTGCTTTTACAGTTAGCATAGTTATGTGACGAAGATCTTTGAGTTGATGTCTACTTATTTCACATTCTATTGAGTATTTTTTTTGGTGATTGTGAAATGAAGACGTTTCATTACCTGTTTGCAGGAATTGCCAAAAGGGAGGTGGTTTTGTTCCATGGATTGCAGTAGGATCCATACTGCTTTACAGAAATTGGTCGTTCGAGGAGCAGAAAAACTTCCGGACTCTCTTTTGGAGGTCATAAAAATAAAGCATGAGCAAAAAGGTTTAGGAATCATTAGTGACATTGATGTAAGATGGAGACTTCTCAGTGGCAAACTCTCTTCTCGTGAAAATAAACTGTTACTTTCCCAAGCTCTAATTATTTTCCAAGTAAGTACATTCCTTGCTTACAAGCAACAATTTACATAGTTACATTTGATGTATGCCACCTTTTACATGTATGATTCTTCAGCTGGTTTATATTTTAATCTGGATGTGCAAATTGTGATGCATCCGGTATTCATAAGTCGCATAATCTGAACAACTTTGCTACTAGCTGTTACTGTTGTGAAGTTTAATTCTTTGTTCACAATATATTATTCATTTGTCAAGTGTCAATGGATTATAAATATTTTTTTACCTTTCATTTGAAAATTATTGATGAAGTGAGATATGTTATTTACGCTTCAGGAGTGTTTTGATCCCATAGTTGATTCAACTGGACGTGACCTTATTCCATTGATGGTTTATGGGTAAGCTAAATGTTTGCAAGACTCTTGTCTGCTGCTCTCTAAGCTAATATGCTAACTATATAGGTCTGATTTTCTCAGGAAGAATTCCAAAGGCCTAGATTATGGGGGAATGTTCTGTGCAGTACTGACAGTCAAGTAAGCCTCAACTTTCTGTGTAAATGGGGAGCAATTTTTCAGAGTAATAGCAACTTACGCATCTGTTGTTGCAGCTCATTTGTTGTGTCAGCTGGAATTCTTAGAATATTTGGGCAAGCAGTCGCCGAGCTTCCTCTAGTTGCAACCAATAATGGGAATCATGGCAAGGTGATTATGATGCCCTTTCTGGTTCTCCCTTAATCGTTTTGGATAGCTTATGTTTAACTTTTGGTAGCTAATTATCCTCACAGGGGTACTTCCAGTTGTTGTTTTCCTGTATCGAAAAGCTGCTGTCCTTTTTGAATGTTCAGAGCCTTGTTCTTCCAGCCGCTGAAGAGGCAGAATCTATATGGACCGAGAAATTTGGTTTTCAGAAGGTTGACTCAGACCAGGTAAGCACACTACTAGACATGAACACATAGAAGTTACATCCACAGATATGCGAGTATATTTGCTCAGGACAGAAATTTGTGTTCGGATGGCCACAAATTTATGTTATAGCTTGTCAGATTTTGACTCCTCTATTTACTCTGCTACAGCTTAGTATTTACAGAAAAAGCTGCTGCCAGATGGTGACCTTTAAAGGAACTTCAATGCTACATAAACACGTTCCTGCATGTCGAATCCTCACTCAAAGTACGGAGTCTATAGTGTCGTAGACAAATGGAAGAGCCATTTCCAGCGGGAAGGGAGCGAGAAAGCCTAGTGTCTTAATTGGCATATTTATTTCATTTCTTTAATTCTTTCTTTCTTCCTAAATTGTGTATAGCCTAGATACCAAAACAAGTACATATGTCGAGTGCTTCGCATTCTGTGATCTAGAGTGAGTGATACCAAAAACAAGGCCAATGTGCTGACCATCAAAGTCCGTTTAGGTGTTGCTAATTTTACTGATAAAACAACCCGTCGTTTACCTTTAAAATGTATATTATTTCGATATGTAGCCCAAAGTCACAACACTCTATCTGCTTGCATTCCAACGCCAAGATATGAAAGGAAAACAAAAAAATCAATATCAAAATTTCGCAGTTGCTTGCTTTTATCTGTAAAATTTAAATCGCTTTAGGGTTTAAGGATGGGACAAAGTAAGTCTTTTGATTGCAGGTGTACGAAAATGGACTTGGCAAGGTGATTGAACGGACAATCGCTTTATTACCATCCAAGTAAGGGGGCAATCGTGGAGGTATCACAGAAGTAGAAAAGATTATCGGCCTTAAAGAGCCTCGAGTGAAAAGTCAGGGCCTCCTTTGCAGTATTCTTGGGGGGTAACTGAGCAAAGACTGAACCTCAAGTTCACTTGTTTTTTTATTTCCAACCTGTTTTGATGAGGGTGTATGACTCCGGTACCGCCGAAAAAAGAAAGAAACTAAACAAGGAAAGACTTCACAACCAAGCTGGGGCGGTGCCAGAGCCCATAAGATGTAATTCATTTCCAAGTAGAAGATTGACTGAGAGTTTCTCCTTTTTTGAAGCAATATTCATGTCAAGGCACTTGAAATGGCAGCATCGGCTAAATCCACAGCCTTTTG
>JANZLY010000004.1:19442427-19453974 GCA_026770305.1 Erythroxylum gonoclados | reverse complement strand
ATGTGATTAAAGTGTGAATTTTGGATTAATTGTGTTACAAAATTTATTTGGTGATAATAGTTATTATTTCATAATTTTGATGAATTTTAGGAAAATTTATCCAAAATTTGAGGTATTTTAGACTAGGAAAAATATTGAAATAAGAGACAAATAGAAGTGTAACAATTGTATTAGAAATTAATTGACAAATGGACAAATTATGGAGTGACAAATGGATAAAATCATGTGTGACATGTGAACCTATAGCTATGAGACAAATGGTAGCTTATCTAGTGGACAAGTGGAAGACATGCAATGGAGACAAGTGTAGGTCATGCAAGACTACACGTAGCTTATGTCTACGCGTGGTTTATGCTGGGATTAAGAAAAGATCACTGTAGCTTCTGGTATTCATCGAAAGCATACAACAGAGAGCTTTGTATTATTCATCACCGAATAATGAACTGTTCTCATTGAGTTATCTTTACTGCTGGGAACAGTTGAATTCAGTAAGTAGTTTTGATGATGGTTATTTTCTGGTGTAAAAATAAACATGCATGCATGGGTTTGAGATTTGAGGTTGCGGTATTGAATAATTTAGATGATGGCTTTGGGAATTAGAAATTGTTTTCAATTGATTTGAATGAATTATGGATTGAGATATATGAAATTATGTAAGTTGATGAAGAAAAATGTGTTTCTGTTATGGTTTAAAAGATTATATATATGGTTGGGGTTTATGCTCTGTTTTTCTTGTTGATATGCGTGAGTGTTTTCGGAAATGTTTGAAGGAATTAAAATGAGTTTAATAGTAAGTTGTCATGAAAATGGGAAGATTCTGATGAGAGAAAAAAATCTGTATGATGAAATGAGGTTGTTATTGTTGGATAGTAACAGACACGCAGAAGCAAAGTTGGAACATACTATGTTTTCATTATATATATGCATAAATGTTTGGGTAAAGCGGGTGATGGATTTTTGTGAGGTTGGAGTTAAAGAGAACTTAGAGTAGTGTAGTGTTGTGTTTTAAGAAGGATTAAAATGACAAAAAGAGAAGAAATGCAATAGATGAAGATGGAAGAAAAATGCAGAAATATGTCTTTTGCTTCTAATGTATCTGATTTTCGAGGCTTAGCCAAAGAAATATAAATGTTTTAGTTTGCTTAAAAAAATGTGAAATGTTGTCATAATTGTTAAAAGTAAATAATTAGGCAGCAAGTTGGAGACTTCCAACATAACAAACAAGCAAGTCAATACTGCTGAAAGATAACCCTAACACATAAAATTTGGCAAACTATAGATATGAAGATCATCTAAGATTGCCAATCTTCACAAATTTAGTATGCTATGACCAAATTATTCAAGTGTGAATAAGAGATAAAGGGGAAAATATTATAATTTACTACTTACTGACTTAACAAACTCCTCTTCAATATTAATAAATGTCTTCAACTTCAAGATCCAATTCTTCTGATGATCAATCTATCCCAAAAAATAAGAATAAATTAATGATAAGACAACTCATATACCTCAATATAATGCTCTATGGAAGTTTTTAAGTCTGCATAGGTGAGGAGACAATGACTAGGTATCTATATTATGCGCTTAAGTCATACTAAAAGATAACTTATTATTGACCAAATTTAAATAACAACCAAAATATTTAAACAAGATAGTTCGTGTAAAAAGATTGTAAGGGTTCTTTTATGTCTCTAAAAGTGGAAAACATCATAATAATTAAAATGATAAGCACACTACCTAACTAATTCATAACATAATAATGGTATATGTAAACATATAATGCAATGTTTCAGTGACAAGTTTTCCAAACTAAATACATCCATACAATTGTATCCATAACAACTTTGAATATTTAAAAGGTGTACACCACAGTTGGATGCTTGCATCAAATAACAAAACATTAAGGACAAAAGAAGAAACATCAAATCTTAAATATGTTTGTCAGAGAAGTCACTAAAAATTAGACTCATAATAAATACATTTTATGAATCTTACAGTCAGCATTTGACACAGGAAAGAATATCTACTAACCTGCTACCACAAATTATGTGCTTACACATCTAGCTATTGTTTTTCATTAATGAAAGGTTTAAGTTAAAAGATCAAAAACTATGTTATACATATTGTAAATGCAAATCCTCTAATGTGGGAAATATACCATTGTCTTCTAACATTAGCCATTAGCCTTAATTATGAAGCATAATCATTCGAACTAGCTCAAGCTTGCTTCTTTAGTTAAAAAGTTTCATAGAGAGATTAATTTGCAAAGTGCCAAGTGGCTGACCTGACTAACCAGCTCCTATACGCTTCTCTTGTTAAGAATCTGATTACCATATTCATCACTTTCCACATTGATTGTCCTACTTTAAGTCAACCGATGTAATGCACTATGTTAAGTTGTTGCAAGAGAAGCTAGTTTTTGGTTAACTGAACCTTGAACCCTTGTAACCCATTGTTGATGGGATACTGATGTTGGAACCCTTGAAGGATGAAATTATTGCCTATGCTGTTGTGGTGGTTGGTGCAATGGTACTGATTGTGTTAGCTGGCTAGATTGAAAGCCATGTTGCTAGGGAGTTGTTGATAGGGTTTGATGTTGTTAAGGACTGTGCGCCTGCTGTTGCAAAGACGGTGACTTTGTTGTGTCTTATACGATTTGAAAAGCAATAAAGGCTTCCCTTGAGTTCCAGATGACAACCAATTAAATGATTGCATATTTGAGACGTACTGGGTATTAGTGAGTTAGGATTACCAGCTGAAGAGGATGTCAAAAATTTGTGCCCTTGGAAACTCTGTATCCATAAATAAAATAAGGAAGCATTTTTAATACCCTAAAAATCTAACTCTCAACATCAAAACTTAAGGCTTTATGCAGAATGCAATAAAAAATACAATAATTTTAAAATTAAATAGAATCAAAACAATAGTCGTTTCTTTATATACATTTCAAATCTAGAAAGGACACCTATATGCATAATAAGAATGAGGAGAATCACTTGTAAAAACTACTGAATACTAATTCAAGTGGTTAGAGACTAGTTATTTGACAAAGTAATAGATCGTCTAATTGAAGATTGAGCAGTTCTCTCCTGAGTATGTGCAAGGAGCCCAACTGGCCTCATTTAATAACTCAAACTCATGGTTCCCATCATCCCCATTACTTGCATTCCTAGCCTCACCTACACAACTCAAAGCCATAAACATTGTTAAGAGCATCAGAAAAAAGAAAAAACACACTATATAACCTTAAAATTTTAACATTTGTAAAGTTAAATTTCAAACTTTTTTTCTCAAACCATGCGATTGCAATATATAAAAATGGAAAGAACAAAATAATACTTGTGCTAGCTAGTGTTCGGCCCAGATTTAGGCATATTGACTACAGTATGATTCAACCCACCGAATTGTTGTCCAAATGTCGACGAAACCGATAAAGATAGAGAGTTAGCAGACACACCCAGAAATGGAGCACAAGAGGAAGAGAGTATAGAGAAGTGCAAGAAATTTGAATGAGGGTATAGATGTTGCCACTACCTGTGCACAATGGGGGTTGATCACTGCAGTTCATTAAATTTTTTTTTATGGTATAAAAATGGGCAACGGGCCGAGGCCAAATGAAAGGAACTACATATGAGTGACTCGGGGGAGAGAAACTCCCACCTGATCAGCTAAAAGTAAAGGAGAGAGGCCAGCAATAGGGTCAGGAAACCAGTGCACGCCCAAGGGTAGGCCATAACTGTAGTTGGTTAGCCAATCGGCACAATGATTGCCCTCACGGTACATATGACGCACCCGCACCTCCCAATTTCGAGAAAGGAACTCTCTGATAGCACGAAGTAACGCACTAAGCACCGGACTTGTCTCCGAAGAAAGTAGCGAGACAACCAAAGTCGAATCAACCGATAAATCTATCCGAGAATACCCAAAAGTCCAAGCAAGTTGAAGCCTATAAAAAACAGCCCATAATTCAGCTTGCCACGCTGGGCAGAACCCGGATTATTAGCCCATAGACAGCCCATAGTTCATTAATTTAATATTAAAAAATAAACTTACAATTATCAAACTCTAAAATATATCCCTAATTATGTCACTTGAATTTGCACACCTGTTGCCCTAAGACCTTACTACAATAACAACAATAATGTAGAGTCCATGAACAGAGCAATTATGCAGTACACTGTTGATTTTTAGCTTTACATAAAATTTGAATAATTTGGATAGTACATGAAGTATTTTGACTACTCAGGAACCATTCAGTCCCTTGACAACAAATTGCTTAATACCTCTCCAAAATTCAACGAGGTGGTCATATTCAGCCTCTTGGTTGCATGATCACTATTGAAAAGGAGTTTTTTTAAGGCAATTGCGTAAAGTGAAAATGCAAATGAAATGAAACGCTTGGTTTAACTCCCCAGTCAATCCCTTCCTTGGAGAAGCCAGAATTTCTCTCAATGGGGACTAATGTACGTATCCTTTTTCACGCCTTCTAGTGTTGTTCTACTTGAAAAAGTTTCTGAAAAAAGAGAAATCACTTTTTTAAACCTAGTTTTGAATTCATTATAGTTTTGTGTGATGTTGCATAAGAATGATGTTAGGATTGTTATTAATTTAGGAATGATGTTGGAATTGTTATCAATTTAGGACCTGATAAGATAGAGGACCCTGCTTTGTGGGAGATCACAAAAATTAGATTGAGAAGATGAAGGAAATTGAGGATAAATTTCAGGGTTTGGTATTTTTAATTTTTATCTTTTCAATTTGGCAAATTCAGCAATTTAGCCCTCAATGTTTACACTAAAATTTGAGCAAGACCTTAATGTTTCAGAGCATTCAAAATGGACCATAACATTTGCAAAACATTTAAAATAAATCATAATGTTTAGAAAATGTTCAAAACAACCCCTGACTGAGCGGGGCCTAACTGAATGCTTCAAAATGTTGGGATCTAACTCAGATTTTAGTGCAAACGTTACAGACTAAATTGCTCTTTTGGCTATGTAATATTAGTATGTTATGTGCGGTCATGTGATGAATTATACGTTTTAACACTGCTAACTACAAGTTTAATAATAAATTACTTTTGTTAGAAATTAAAATTTTAACATTTTATAATCATTATAACAAATTTGAGATATAAATTAAATAAAATTAAAAACACTAATAAATTATAATTCAAATATTAATTTTTTTTAAAAAGATTTCCTTATATTCCTCAAAGAATTAACTTAAAGTATTATTATAATTTATAATTTTCTAATTGCAAAAATGAAAAGACACTAATTTGGAAATGATGCCCGATAATTCAATTCACCATACTATTAATGCCATTCATTAATCTCAAATATAATAACGAAAAAATCGAAAATTTAATAAACAAATGTTACATTTATCCTACGGAATAAACGGATAGGAAATCTTGTTGAGCTTGTAATCTTCCTTCCATAGTAGCAGAACTTCTCCATACTGAAATATAGACCGTTGTACTTGGTTCTGCGAAAGTGGGATAACATTTGATGTCAGTGTCACATTAGCTATTGTAGTTAAAAGCAACACAACAAAGCTTAGATAAATCCATTAAACCTCCAATAACTTCACCTGCAGAAGTTACTGGCACTGAGACCTGAATTGTATTCTACGTTAACTGCTAAGCTCTTCATTAAGCTGAATACTCTATTCTAGGCTCTGTATTTTCGTCATAGCTAAGCACTTGGTAGGAATTTCCATCGTCAGGAGCTGGTTCCTTCTCACTGTAAACACCCACAAGTTGTTAGCACTATAAGGATTCGGGAATTTAAAACTAGTCCTTTCCGTTCAGATTCGATACTGGGTTCATTTTCAAGAGTCAGAAAGAAGCAGCTGAAAGGTAAGCAATTAAAAAGTTGGGAAAGATGAGACCATACGTTAACGAGTAGATGATTAGACCGATAACTACTACAGAAAAAGCAAGGTAGTATAGCCAATCAACCTGCAACGGAACATATAATCTGGTCAGTGTTGCTAAAACAAGCCTCTGTTTGTATCTATGCATTTTTACTTAGTACTACCTGCTGGTGGTAGAAAAAGATGCGGACCACAACTGCCCACATATCTGATGTGAGGATTGAAAGGTTGAACAGAGTGGCTCCACTCATCTATGTCAAAATACAAATGAAAATTCTGAAAATTGAAGTATTACAAGGATGCGTGCTGGTATTAAGAAACAGACTTACATTTAGAACAAATGGAGCAAGTGTATAGAAAATAAACTGTGACAACGTATAGCCTGCAAGGGCCAAAATCTGGAATAGATGTCAGTTTATAGAGTAATTTAAGAAAAACATGTCGATTATTAGGCAGAATGACAAGAGAAACAGAGTGATCAAAGCTTTCTTTTGCGTTCCAAGGCAAGTACAGCTATTAGGATGATTAACAACACTATACAAAAGTAAATGGTTTTCTGAATTTTGTTAAGACAGGAACGAGTATTTACAATATCCGCGGACCAGCTGGTTGATTCCAGGCTCTTCAGCTCTAAAATTGATCTGAACTATGGTTATGGAATAAATTTAAGACGCATCTGAGCTAACGCATAGTTAAACGCAAACTAAGCAGTGCATAAAAGGGCAATTATAGCAGTAGCTATTTTACTAACTTTCATTCATTGGAAGGATACAGCTCAACAATGCTTGTGAGAAATCCACAAAGGCCAATCATTGCCACCACTTCAATACGATCTTTCTTCTTCACACAATATTCCTGTCATCAAAGTTGGCTTTGTCATCAAACAAGAAATTTCATGTACAAGTAAAAGGTTCAAAGACTGCAGAGTTGGAATTCAGTAAGATTAACCAACCTCACCAACATTGCTGAAGGCAAAGAATATTGTCCCAGCAATTACCAGTGTGTCACCCAGAAGAGGTTTTGAACCACCTGGAAAGATATTTATATAGTAATCACCAATCAGAGTAACCTAATAATGGACTTTAAGCTGTTGAATAAGTTTGTTTCATGCATTTCACTCAGATTTCTACCGAGTCCTCTAACTGAAAAAGAACAATTTGGTAAAGAAGATTTAGTTCCTGTTACATCTGGAAATTGGAAACTATTAGTTCCAAGACCAATGAAAAGAAAGGGTTACCTCCACCACCTACTCCTGCATCAGACAGGAGTACTAATCCAAGCCCTATAACACAGACTACCGCACCAAGTAATTGCCACAAGGAATAGCGAGTTCCCAGGAAGAACCATGTAAGAACTATTACCCATGCTATGGTGAAGCAATCCAACAATGTCACACTAGTGATAGATGAGAACTGGTACGCCTTATTCACTGCATCAAAGTATAGCTTAAGTTCACTATCATGTATTAATTATTATGTAGACCGCAATGCATCAAGCATTTCTGCCATGTTATCTGTCTGGTGATTCTTTACTGATGAAGCAAGAACTGTTGAGAAATGTTTACCTTCCCTAAGGAAGTGATTTCAAATCAACCAACTTGCAAAACATGAATAAATCGAATGAATGAAAAGATCAAATTTCACGCATCACAGAACATCAATTCGTGGCGATTTATCTCATCTTGACTATTTTTATGAAGATGACAAAATTGCAATCTCAAACTTGTCAGCCCTCCGGGTGACCAATTGGTATCCAGTTCTAGTATCGTATAGCCAGGAGAAGATATTTTCAGATCTAAAGATTCACACGTTCAAGTCAATAGAGATGTCTACTTCACTCACCAAGATAATTCCCTTGAACATCGACAACTCCTAGGAGGAGATACAAGTACCAAGGAATCTGCATACCCGGATAGTACAAGTTATATTATGATGATTCACATGCTCTAGGATAATAATAAGATAAAATCATGATGCCACATGATTCAAAGCAGTTTTCTCCACTGAAAATGGAAACGACAAAGAAAAAGTACCCTGAGTTTTTGGCGCCTGTACAGCAGTATGCTTCCATATACCAAAGCTAATGCCAGGTAATTGAAGGAACTTTGAGTTAAAGGGGCATCAACACCTAGACAAGAGACACAACCAACAAAACTTAATATCTTCTCACAGAGAGAAGTAGCAAGTAAAGCCAGCACTAAAACCTTGATGGAGCTGTTTAGTTAAGCCATCTCCTTACCCAGATTTGCCACCAGAGAAGAGGTGAAACTTGAGAGTGCAAGCGAGAAAGAAACCAGCTGACCAAGGAACAACAAGTACACGGTTCTCAAGCTACAATGATTTCTCCACCCGTTACACGTGTCAACCCAATTCATGTTGAAATTTCAAGCAAGCACAGCTGAAAGAAAAACAACTCTTACACTTACCTTTAAAGTCAAGTAGAACGTGTATTGCATTAAATGTCAAGTTGATTTGATTAGTAGTTTTTTTATGTTAGTTCGTGACGAAACAATCAACATCAAGACCCCCATCTACCGTTCTTCCCTCTGGTGGGACAGATAGCTCTTAATTTCTTATTCTAAGGAGGAGACTGGTTCACCAGACGGTAAGCACGCAAAAGTTCA
Organism: Erythroxylum gonoclados; assembly: GCA_026770305.1. Classification (NCBI taxonomy): domain Eukaryota; kingdom Viridiplantae; phylum Streptophyta; class Magnoliopsida; order Malpighiales; family Erythroxylaceae; genus Erythroxylum; species Erythroxylum gonoclados. Next base: position 19,445,471 of record JANZLY010000004.1, on the reverse strand, counting down.
GTAGTCACCGTCACTTTCTGGTGCAAAATGTTCATTGGAGTCTATCTCTTTTACCTCTACTCTGCCATAAAAGTGAATCTGCCATTGCTAGAAAAGATATTAAAATTGGGAATACATAAATTTGATGTAATTAAACGAAGAAGTTGTCTTCTAAGAATAAATTTTCCGTTCTCCAGCTTCCAGGCTTCCAGCTGGTAAGATGGATATCCATAGACATTCGACCACGTCCTTAGTTTCCAAAACTTCCCAACACGAGGAGTGGTCACGATCCCAATGTTACAATCCTATGTTCCGTCTGACTATTGTCATTAATTACATTCCAGGAATTTTCATTGTCCCCTCCTTGAGAAAGTAAGTAAGATTCCATGTTTCTGCCTTTCAGAGTAAATGTTTTATGAGCCAGTCAATATGCCAATTGGGGACGTGGCTACAGGAAGAACATAAAACAGCAATCTCGAGTACCTCACTTGGTCCAAGACTGGTGTCCCTAAACTCGTCTTGCGGCTTGGATGAAAAATTTTCAATAAAATAATGGACTGCTTTTGCTCTAAAGCCTGAAATGACGGGCATGGCAGGATTTTAATCAACGATCTGATTCTGATCTCCCATATTTATATTTTAGTGAAAGTCCAGGATAATACTCCGATTGCACGGTAGAATGATCATCTTCTTCATTTACACATTTATATAAAACTATAAAAATATGTGATTAAAAATGACCCGAATCAACTACTACTACCCGTTATTAATTGCTTTTGGTATCTGTACGACTGTTATTTTAATATCTATAATCATTTAATGAATATTAGTTATAATAATTGTGAAGACGATGACTTTTCATTTTTTTTCCGTAGTTATATTCAAAAGGCAAAAGACAAAAATATGTATTTTATAAAATTTTACAAACTCATCTTTAATTTTTTATTTTAATTTGTAATTATGATCTTGTCAGCACTATTCAATTTATATGTTAACAATATGATTCAAAATTTTACAGAAGTTTATTATTATCATTATTTTTTGTTGCTCACGAGGTGTTATAGGAGGGTCTTAATTATAGAAAGACACCTTTAAGTCATCCATATTCAGACTAATCCTCGTTCGAGCCGGGTAAGTCCCTTGTGAGAAGCAAAGCTCTAACCCTAAGTTTTAAATGGCTACATACATCCCGCGAACTCACTTAAACCGAGAGAAACCCCTTACCAACTCACCAGCCCATGGGGTTACAGAAATTTATTTTCTTTTACTAGTTTATATACATTACACAAATGCCAGTAGTTGAACAATCACTGCGTATTGTTTGGTTAGGTTCGAGTTCGGATTGCGGTAGTTGATGCACTTGCCAATAACACGACTAGTGGCACGTGGTACTCGCCGATTTCATTTCATTGTCTTCTTGCCTCACATATTTAATTATTTCCAGATAAGTAAACAAGTTGTCGTTTAGATAAAACACACGAAAACAATGCTCATCCTCGGAATACTTATCACGCACCATCGACAGGGAGAGAAAGTTGGTCTAAGGGAATGGATGAAAGTAGTCAATGATAATTGATATGAGTCAAATCTAATTTGATATTAGGATTTTCTATAAATATATATTTCCCAGACTAGTTGATATTTTTCTTATCCATAAATTTTATGCATTAAATATTTATATTTGGATGTGAGAAAATGTAATAAATACATATTTTTCATATAATTAAGATAAAAAAAATGAACGTTTATAAAATAAAAGATTATCATTTAATACTTTCAAAATTTTAAATGGAGATATATTTCTTCTTTCAAAAATAAAAGAGTCATTGTACATTTCCCTCTTTTATTACAAAATAATAATTTCTTTTTAGTTAAAAATTCACATATAATTGAACAATTGGGTTGAAGGCCAAATGATGCATAAATTATAAATTGTAAGCATAGTTTTCATATAATAAGATCTCGAAATTTATGGAACTCACAAATATTCAATTATGATTACAAATTTATTCTAATAAAAAGACAAAGTTTGTCAATACTGACCTTTGTCTATAGCTTAATGATGCATAAACAAGTTTTAATAAGCGCCTTACCTAATTTGTCTCTTTCTTTCAACTTTCTATCTCACTTTCTTTTGTGTTGATATTTTGTGAGAAGACAAAAAATTATTATTAGGTAGAGACATACCATTAGTCCCATTTATTAAATTATTAAATCACTTAACTGCCTTTTAACATATGAGTCACTTAAAGGTTAATTTTTAAAATTCTTTTACTTGACTCATGTGACTTTATGCTATCTATTGAATTAATAATTCAAGCAATCATAATGTACTATAGTCATCATTTACATACAACAATATCATCAGTAACTATAATCAATTATAAGACTAATAAGGGTTGTATAATAGTCATCATTTACATACAACAGTATCATCAATAATTATAATCAAGTATAAGAGTAATAAGGGTCTTGGTGGTTATATACTATTAATTTAACATACTCTCTTTTATATACCACTATACTAGCCATTTTGCTTAATCATGGTATAAATGGAAAGTACATATTGAGATTTATCATTCAGATTTGTCTTCAATATCATACCTTGCAATCAAATACATAAAAGAAGAAAAATAAAAACTTCAGAAATAATAAATTCATTAATGCACAAAGAGTGTCAAATATATAATAAAAGATAATACAATAGTACTATCTAATAGTCATTTGCACATACAATGCTCATATTCTTTACATGAACATAAAATATTTTGGGTGGTAACCCCTTTGTCAAAGGGTCAACTAACATAAGATTGATGTTCTATTGATACTCTGCATTTCTAAACCTCCTCCTTAATGGTAATATATTTCAGTTTCATATAACATTTTTGAAATATTTGTCATTCTTAAATGAGAAAATTATTGCAAAACTATCAAAATAAGTTTTTAGTGGCTTGGCTGTAATGGCTATAATCTCAAACCCTAAAATAAAGTTAAACAACCATTTTTATCTAAGCATACATTAGGCTCCCAACTATAGATGCACATATAGTTAATTCCATTTGCTT
>JANZLY010000004.1:19016537-19034592 GCA_026770305.1 Erythroxylum gonoclados | reverse complement strand
TGATTTTTCATGAAAACTTATTTATATTGTAAGAAAATTTTAATAATTCATTAGTAATTTATAATATATTGATAGGATATATCTTGAATTTCAATATGTTAAGGACTGATTTATGGGTATTTAATAATAATAAAATATAATATATTAAGATCTTCAAGTGAACAGATGTTTTACTAAAAATAAAAATGTGAACTTATCTATACCTTTTGTGGTTGGATTTAATTTTTGACTTTTGTGTCAGATTAGGTACTACACAGGATACTAATTTTCTCGGTCTCTAATACGTTGAAAACGACTGGATCAACACTCTATCAACAGCTAAACCAAATATCCAAGTGGGTCACAATCTCGGTAAGCCATTATTGCGACAATTTTGCAGTTTAGTCGTAACTCCAATTAAATCTTAAAGAAATTAACTACTCCCGAGCACAGTATCCAACCAACTGTGTACAAAATATGGACTTCCGAAGAAAATGCATGGTACTGAACGAACGAAATTAAATCATGGATAGACTCGGACAAATACATGTCACATCCGAGTAGTTACCAAATTTGGAAACTCAGAAAATCTAATAAAATTAAATCATGGACAGACTCGACAAATACATGTCACATCCGAGTAGTTACCAAATTTGGAAACTAAGAAAATCTAATAACTTAAAGAATTGAAGCTAGATAAGGATCATATTTGGCAATACTAATTGCATTAGCTGTTAGCTGATAGTTGATTATATCAGCTGATTTGACCAACAAATTGCATTAGTTGTTTGTTAAAGTATTTAGTACATTTTTTTTATTTTTTTTAACTTTTTAGTAAAATTAGCTGTTTAGTATTAGCTGTTTATGTGTAAAATGACTTATGAGGACATGACTTACAAAAATTATAAAGGTATACATATTATATATTTTAGTATTTCGTTGAATATTCTTATAAGAATTTAGATTTTAGAAAAGTCATGTTCACCTGTACTATTTCAACATCTATAAGAAAATTCTGCAACTCTTTTTATTTTCAAGAGCAAAGATTTTATTTTAAGATATAAAATTAAAAATGATATTGTTTTAAAATTAAGCTCATTCTAAAATGATGTAATTTTAATAGCTATTTGTTAAGGAATTGGATGTCAAACCCTATTATACTCATTAACAAGCCTAATATCGCTATTTCTAGCTTGAGATTCATGACGTTGAAGCATATTCTCCAAACCACAAGTCGTCTGGTAGCAGAAATGCACGCCTCGTCAAAGAAGAAAGAGCAATTGGAGAACATAAGAAGACAAAACACACACACAAAAGGGTATAGTAGGGTTCTTTTGACACATGTAATTTTAGTTGTTGGATGAAAAAGCTGTTATATATCATTTTCAGTTGTTTACCTCCAACCAGCGAATGAAAAAGTCATCCTCCAAACAATGATATTAGTTGTTTGAAAAGTCAAACAACTAAAATCAACTAAAAAAAATAGCTGATTGGTTAGTAACCAAACGAGATTATAGTAAAATGTTAATGTCTAATTTGTATTCTAACTACAAATGTTGAAGTTATTTTTTTATACCTTTTTGTCAATAAGGTTTTGAAGATGTTACTGATGTGGAGGCACATCTAACTTTGTTTATTTTCGATAAATACTTTGATGTCGGTTGACAGCAAAGGATCGTTATAGTCAAGTTAGCTTTAAACTCTACATCATCCACCATTTTACATTCTAATCTTTCATGTTTAGCGTTCCAAATCCAAGGTTGGGATTGACATTTCATAAAGTTGAGAACAGTTGAAATATTATTCCTTTCGCAAGTTGTTAGTGCAACTTATGAAAACATATTTTTTGCATTTCTTAAATTACGAAACCCATTTACAGCTGGTTTTAATTAAATAAGTTTTAATAGTTTATTTTTTACAACTACAAGAAAAACCACAACTTACAACACAAACAAACAAGCCTAAGTGAATATAAAAAAGAGCTAAAAGCACCAACATAGTTAACCTATTCCTAACTGCCACAATTTCACTTATTATCTATGTAAATATACCCAGTAGTCTTTCTCCATCAACGGTAAGGGTCTGTTTGTTTGTTTTTATTTATTTATTAGTTTATGTTTTTGTTATCAAATTTAGCAAAAAAACCATGTTTCTTTTAAGTTCTTGGATTTTGTTTCTTCCCGTTTTCAAAATTTATGAAAACTACAAAAAAGTAGTTGTTGTTTTTTGTTTATATTTTTGTTGTAATCTGATTTACTATTTTTCTTCAATTATAGCCCGAACTTCAAAAAGTAACAATTAAATACTCAAATTTTCAATTTTTTCAATTCTAACCCGACGTTAATATTTCCGTTAAATTTATTGATGTGACTTACCACATGTTTCATAAATCTTAACTATTAATACTCGTCAGTCAAAATTAATATAACAAATGAAGATTAATGAAACGACATTGATTAATCACATAATTAAAACGACTTTGTTGATTAAAAATGACATAAATCGGATTACGCAGCCCCAATAACCTTACACTTTGATTTCATTTTTTTCCTTTGTTTTTACTTTATTTTCTCGATGCCCTCACTCTTCGATTTTCAGATTACGCAGCTCCGACGCCCTCACACTAAGGGCATTATGAGAACGAACTAAAAACAAAGAGTTTACTAGTGCAGTACATTATAATGTGAGAGTAGTTTGGGGCATCAGAAGAACAAATAAAAAACAAAGAGTTGAGGACATCGTGAGAATAACAGATAATATCGGGCTAAAATTGAAGAAAATTGAAAATTTGAGCATTTTATTACTACTTTTTAAAGTTCGGATTATAATTAAAAAATTGACGAAAGTTTGAGCTTTTTTTTAAATTTTTTTTCTGATAATTAACCCTTTTATCTAATATATAATTATAATTAGTAAATAAAATATATCTATATTGACATCAATAATTAAACAAAAATTTGTTTTTATTTAAAAACTAAAAATAAAAAATTACAACAAGAGTTTTACTATAAATGTTTCAATTTCCCACATTCATTTGTCTTTTCTTCGTAGGCAGTTGGTCATGAGACGTCAAATTCAGAGGCATATTATTATTATTGAAAAAAACTAATAAAACGGCGTAGTTTTTAATCGTAGTCAAAATCACTAAATCTCCGCCGTCCCTTAAAATCCAACCATTGGATGATACTCCGAGCGAGAGGGTCTAAAAAATTTCAAATCCCAAACCCAGCCCGCTCTCTGTTAACTTTCTCATCAAAAAAAAGAAAAAGAACAGATAGACGAAAAGAGCCCTCTCGAAGCAGTGAATCCGATCTAACAGTAACAATCCCAATAGGATCAGAAAAATGTCGGGTCGACAGGAGAAGGAGAAAGGCGTTAACGTCCAGGTCCTTCTCCGATGCAGGTTAGCATAGTTTTCGGTGCACATGTATGCTTATGTGCTTAAATGTGCATAAAAGGTTTATGTTAGTGGATTAATTTGAAGTTGTTTGGTTGTTTATGTTGTTGTTGTTACTGTAATTAGGCCTTTTAGCGAAGAGGAGTTGAGGAACAATGCTCCTCAGGTAGTTACGTGCAACGAGTACCAACGAGAGGTCGCCGTCTCCCAGAACATCGCCGGCAAGCATATTGATAGAGTTTTCACTTTTGACAAGGTTCTTTCTTTTTTATTTTTATTTTTAGTTTCTTCTGTTTTAATTTGTTCCGAATTGGTGTTGCAACTTGGATATTGTAGGTCAGACAGTTGTTTTTGGGTGCTACAGGTTTTTGGACCTTCAGCACAGCAAAAAGATCTTTACGAACAAGCTGTTGTGCCGATTGTGAATGAAGTTCTGGAAGGTTTCAATTGTACTATATTTGCATATGGTCAAACTGGTACTGGTAAAACATATACAATGGAAGGTGAATGCAAGAGATCTAAGGTAGGGCTTTTCGGCATTGTTTGAGTTTGATATTTTACATTTCATGATAAGTATAACTCAATTTGATGTCCTGTTGATGTGATTTTCCAATGAGACAGAGTAGGCCAAATGGGGAGTTACCTCCAGAAGCTGGGGTCATACCCAGAGCTGTCAAGCAAATTTTTGATACTCTTGAAAGCCAGAACGCAGAGTATAGTGTGAAGGTGACTTTTTTAGAGCTGTACAACGAGGAAATCACTGATTTGCTTGCTCCAGAGGAAATCTCCAAGGTTGCTTTGGATGAAAAGCAAAAGAAGCAGTTGCCGTTGATGGAAGACCGGAAAGGTGGAGTTCTTGTAAGAGGGTTGGAAGAGGAGATAGTGAAAAGTGCAAGCGAGATTTTTATCCTTCTTGAGAGAGGATCTGCGAAACGTCGAACTGCTGAAACCTTGTTAAACAAGCAATCAAGGTAGCAATTTGCTGGCTATTTAACCTTATGGTAAATTAAGATTTTTTACAATATCTTAAGAATCTTTCTTATCCTTTAGTCGGTCGCATTCTCTCTTTTCCATTACGATGCACATTAAGGAAGCAACACCTGAAGGTGAAGAACTAATCAAATGTGGGAAGTTGAATCTGGTGGATCTTGCCGGGTCAGAAAACATTTCGCGTTCTGGTGCTAGGGAGGTACATAAGTTTGTTTTGACACATTGATATAATGAGTTTTGATGGTGATTAGTTATCCTGTTGGTTATAATCTAGTTATCCTGTTGGTTATGCTTTAGCGTCGTGCAAGAGAAGCTGGTGAAATAAACAAAAGTTTACTCACCTTGGGGCGAGTGATTAATGCCCTTGTTGAGCATCTTGGCCATATACCTTACAGGTTCGGATTGTTTTCCTGGTTGGACTGGTGATATCTTTTTCTAACTTATGTTCGTAAATAACTACTCCAGAGACAGCAAGCTTACAAGGTTACTTCGTGATTCACTTGGGGGAAGAACTAAAACATGCATCATAGCTACAGTTTCCCCAGCCGTTCATTGTCTTGAAGAGACTTTGAGTACACTGGATTATGCACACAGGGCAAAGCACATAAAAAATAAACCTGAGGTATGCTGTTGATTAGTACTTTATGTATTTGATTGTTAGCTTAACAGAAAAAATAGATTATTATTTAAGCCAGTGTTGTAGTTTTTCCTGTTTTACGCAAAAAAAAAGAAAAAGAAAAAATAGATTATGAACCAGTGCACTGTTCTTTGGATCTGTTAAGTTAACATTCAAATTAAAAAAAGTCAGCGTAATTCGTGCATCCCTTTGTAATTTTTATAAAGAAGCTGTTTTTGTTATTCAAACTTGTGACCTTATTACAAATGAAGAACTTTTACTGGTTGCTCCAAGTCTCATTCAAATTCATAAAATAAAAAAATTCTGATCACAAGAATTTCTTCCAGAAGTAACAACACGGAGGATATAGAGCTTATGATGTCATAACTCTGCAGTGATTGATTTTGCAATAGTTAAACAGATGCCAACTACCGTTTTTCTTGCGCTTTCTATGTTTGTTTAAAACACTGACAATAAGGTTTAAGCAGGTGTTCAAAGACTGCAAGTTTTCATATTTCAGCTCTTATAAAATATTCTAAGAGCTAATCTACTTATCTGAGGGGCATTTTACAGCTTAAGTTATGGTTCTGTTGGAAAACCTTGTAAATGATTATATCCAATTTCTTCTCTTCTAAAGCTCTCTTGTGGTTTGTAAGCCGATATATACGGTTTTTAAACCCTTGATAAAGTAACTTGAATTTCTCGTTAACGTATAATGGGGATATGCTTCTAGTGGTCTGTTATTGTTTAAGATATGGACCTTGTTGTTCCAAACTTAAACTAGACACATGGACTGAACAGTACCTAAAAATTGAAGAATTTGATTTCCTTGTTTGTAGGTTAATCAAAAAATGCTGAAATCGACTCATATCAAGGATCTTTATGGAGAGATTGAAAGGCTTAAGGCAGGTGAGGTGGCTTGGCTTTGGCGGGGTAGTAAACAGAAATAGATGCAAGGAGTTAAATCTGTTGCACCAAACTTATGTTGTCCTAGTTTTCTGACTTGCTTCAAATGCCATCACCTTGTTTAGAGGTTTATGCAGCACGTGAAAAGAATGGCGTTTATATTCCAAAGAAACGATACTATCAAGAGGAGAGTGAAAGGAAGGTAATTATTTGTTCCAAAGTTCCATCATATTGTTACGAACGATCAATCACAATAATCAAAGAATAAGTGCGGAAATAACAAATATACACAGATTTACGTGGTTCACCAATTTGTTTTGGCTAAGTCCACGGGCGGCTAGGGTTTTATTTCACTGTGAATATTTTCGACACAGGTACACTAGGAGAATAGAACGTATTTATATGCCCAGGAGAATACAAAAGACATAACTGCCTTCTAATAACTGATCCAAATTTTTGCCTAGTGTACATAATTGTTAGCCTGGTGTAAAGTCCAAATATATTATCAGGCTCCATATCTCAACACATATATAGATTATCTTAACTTTGAGTGGCCAACTTTGTTCCAAAAAATGATATTTCCTTTTTGAAAAATTTTCTTTTCTGCATTTATCTCAATTTTGCTGCTTAAAAGAGACAAAGAATACATAATTGTTAGCCTGGCATTGTTGTGTTTCACTGACAAAGTTGTGAATGTGTATGATTTTTCTTACATATGTTCGTGTTTTGGTGTTCAGGCTATGGCTGAACAAATTGAACAAATGACAATAAATATTGAAAGTAACCAGAAGGTAAGTGTGAAAAATTAATAGTGTTTGTGAGATAGTAAGGCGTTGATTCCTTGGATAACCAATGAACAATATGTCGGGTCAGCAATTTGAGGAGCTGCAAGATAAATATGTTGCCCAGGTTCGGCAATGTTCTGAATTGAGCAGCCAACTTGATATAACAGAGGTATGAAATGTTTATAAGCTTTTTGTACAACATTATTTATATGGATAGGTCCCATTATGTGCATCATATATGCAGAGAAACTTAAACCAAGTCAACAAATTATTAGTCAGCACAGAGGAAGAACTTAAGAAGTGCCGCTATGGTCTGAAAGAGAGGGTTTTTATCATATCTGAACAGAAAAAAGCAGGTGTGATAAATATTTGTTTTATCCTCATAATGTAATTCATTTTGGTACTTGATACTGCTCTTGAATTTACTGAACAGAGAATGCTCTGACTCATCAAGCATATGTTCTACGGGGTGACTTGGAGAAAGCTCTGCGGGATAACGTTTCTTTGTTCCAAAAGATTGGTACGAAGTTCTTTGTCTGTTGAAACTACCAGGTTCATATGGAGCCAACAAACATCACTCACAAGCAAATTCACTGTGGTGTAGGTAGAGAAGACAAACTTAATGAAGATAACAGATCAGTGGTGAACAGCGTCAGAATAGAACTCTCGAAACAAATTTGTTCTCTAGGTGGTATACTGGCCAAATCAATGTCTCAGCAAAATGAACATATTCACTGTGTCGAGGACCTTTGTCATTCGATTTTAGATATACATAATAAGGTATCAGGAAGCATCTGCATTCCAGATCTCTGCTTTTCGTTACCATTTCCTCTTGTTAAGAACATTCTGTTGCAATGATTTGAAATGAAGAGGTCTGTATTGATTCCAAATGCATTCAGGCAGTCAAGGAGATGAGGAATAAATTAACAATTTCAAGGAATTTATATTTATCCCACTTGGAAGCAGTGCAGAATGTTGTGCGTTTGCACAAGGCGAGCTCCATTGCAGGAATGGAACAAATTTCTTCTTTGACAACTTCTAATAAGGAGTCGATTGAAGAAGTGGGGTAGCAATAATTCAAATTTCTTTTTCACTTTACCTCCTAATTATCCTGTGGAGATTTATGTATGCGTCCTTTCTGAATTAGTATCTAGCATCAGAGGCTGGTCAAGCAGATTCAATATTTGATGATCTTCAGAGTGGTCTCTCAACTCACCAAGGGGAAATGACTATATTTGCAAGGGTACTGCAGCAGGTTTATAGTTTTAACTCTGCTGTAAATGAACTTTGATTGACCGTGCTAATGAATTATTGCGTAGTTAACATCTTGTCGATGTCTGAAGCTAAATTATGTATTCTTTTGCATTGGTTAAAAGTACACTGAAATTCTTAAAGTTATTTAATTTGGAAAATGATGCGCCTATGCTGCAGTCTATCCTAGTATTTCCGCTAGGAGTTGCCTACACTTCCAGTGTTTTCTCTTGCTTTAGCACCAACACATATCCTTTCTGTTTCTTGTTTCTTGTTCCTTATTGTTGATGTTGGAAATCCATCAGAGATTCGATGACAGTAACAAGCAGATAAAGGAGATTTCAGCATACATGAATGAGTTCCTCAAAAAGATATCAGAAGTAGCCGAAAGGCTAGAAAATCATACAGTGCAAGCTGACGAGTTCCAATTGAAAACTATTGCTGATTTTCAGAAGGCTTACGAGGTACGTTTTGTTCATCCCGATACTTCTGCAAAACATTGGCCAATGCAAACCCAATCTTTTCTTTTGCAGGAGCAATCCAAATCTGACGCTGAGAAGCTTGTTAATGACATTAACAATCTAGTCTCTAACCACATCAAGCGTCAGAAAGAGCTGGTAGGCTCCACAGTTTTTTTGTTTTCCGCTTGGATTTGTATGTTTTTGACTTATTACCAAGATGCGCATACTTTTGTTTCCATAGGTGGATGTAAGGCTAGGTAACCTTCGAGAAAATGCTACTGGAAACAAGATATTTTTGGAAGGTCATGTTTCTTCAATGGAGGGCACTACAACAGAGGCAAAACGAAAATGGCAGGAATTTTCCATTCAAGCGGAGAATAATGCCAAAGATTGTGCAGATTACTCTGCTGCGGAACATTGTCGTATGGAGTTACTCCTACAGCAATGGTGTGTTGGTCTTCTATGTTATGTTGAGTGCACAAATATTTGTACTCCGTGTACTTGATGACTCTTTCCTTCATTCTCTAGTTTGACAACAGCCGAATCGGCTACAAAGCACTGGAAAAGAACCCACGAGTCGGTTAATGAGATGGGCAGGAAGCACGTCTCCGCATTGATGTCACTTACTAAGTATTAGTCCTTACCCTTCTTAAAGTTTTCATATGTTAATTTTCTCATAAACTGTCTAATGAAATATCTTGTCAGGTATAACCTTTGTTAGGGAGCAAAATTGATGCAAAGCTTTAACAGTATTTCCGCAAAAACGTTTGACATGATCATATCGTATTACCAGTATTTATTACTTCTTTATCGTAACCATATCATTACTTCGGTGCAGAAATGCATGTGACACTAGTGACCAGCATGAGGCCGAAGTTGATTCTGCAAGAGTTGCAGCCGAGGAAGATGCGGCTAGGAATAATGAAGATATTCTTCATCACATTGAGAGTGAGTACAATTGGTTTACACATCTTTAAAATTTTCCATACTAAAAGCGTCAACTTCCTTTGGGGTTAGCTTATGTTGAATCACGATCTGGGACGCATTTCGCGTTTTCTGTTGTGATAATTGCTACAGGTGTATCGGAGCAAGAACGAGAAGCTGTATCTGGTATCCTGGAGGCAGTGCAATCTCATGCAAAAACACTGGACGTTTTGAGGGAAGATCACTCTGACCAAGCCGCAGCAATTGAAGAGAAGATGAAGGAAACTTTTGGGCAGCGGTATATGGTAGGCTAAATTTAACACAGATAACTTGGTTTTAGAACTTGGTTTTAGCTTGCAGTCATCTTTCCCATATCTCATATAATTCTGAAATCACTACCAAATGTCCATATTTGAGTCCTCAATGAAGAATTTTTGTTTGTGCAGGACTATGAGCCAACAGGTGCAACCCCAGTAAGAATTGAGGCAGAAATTCCTAGTAAGGGGACAATTGAGGCACTTCGAGCAATGCCAATGGACGCGCTTCTCGAGGAATTTCGGGAAAACAATTCGTATGAATCATTCGAGGGAAAGGAGTTGAAGCCATCGCTGATTCCACGGCCACCACTGACGCAACTCAACTAGAAACAACGTGGTCTCATTATCTCATTCACAAACGCCGTTGAACGTCAATTGGTATCTTTGCCTTTAGTGAGCTTCCATACACTCGGTTACTGCTGCTACATATAATGGAGGGAAAAGAAGAAGTGGAGTCCTAGAGGGTGATTTGGTTATAACGGGGCATTGGGAACGAAAAATTAGTGTAGTGGGTCGAAGATCCCCATATTTGTGTCCAGTACTGAATAAGTGAATGAGATCCAATATAATGTACAACTATTGGTTCCATGAGAGTAGGAAAACGAAGTTTTGTGGGAAGTGATTAAAAGCATGGTGTAAATTCCAGCGAGGTCTATTGTTAAATGATTCAATCTTATATGGGTACGACTCTGTTCTGATGAAAAGTCTACCGTAAGTTATGGTTGGATTTTCATAGCACTTCTTATCAGGTTGAGCCATGACTAACATAAGGTGTTTCATCTCACAGAAAATAAGGGCTGTTAGTAAGTACATTTTGATGAAAGATTGAGAAAATTATCGGTCATCACATGTATTCCATAAACCTTTTATGAGCTAGGATTGAACTCGTATTCAAGTATTTCCACATCAGTCGGTACTACAAAATAAAGCACGTAATTGCATCTTAGCATCAGGTCATTGTCTTGCCTATGATTTAATTTTCAACCACCCAGACCCAGGAGTCGGGACATTTGTAAACTTGAAACTTTTGTTTAAACTCCAAACCCAACTCAAATTCGTTCCTCGTCATGGAAAAGTTCGTTTCCTTTCTGCTTCTACTGCTACAGACTTTGTGGACTCTTACGCCACACATGAACCTCAATCTCATCAACCCACCACCTTAAACCCGCCTTATACCCAATCGCCGGAATTTTCCAGCTCAGATTCTTTCCCCTCTTTGGAGCTTCACTCCAAGTTTTACATTTCTGTACTACTGACATGTAAAGACATAGATCAAATCAAACAATTCCATGCTCAAGTAACAACCAATTGCATGCTTCATGACCTCAATGTTGCCAACAAGCTACTGTACATGTATGTACATCACAAGCACTTGATCGATGCTTATATCTTGTTCGATAAAATGTGTGAGAGGGACGCGGTTTCTTGGAGCGTAATAGTTGGAGGGTTCGCTAGGGCCGGTGATTATATCCGTTGTTTTGAGACTTTTAGAGAGTTTTTGAGAACTGGGTCGCAACCTGATAACTTCATTTTTCCTTTTGTGATAAAGGCTTGCAAGGATGAATCGGGACAACTTGTTGGTAGGTTGATTCATTGCATTGTTTTGAAATGTGGGTTGCTAAACGATCGTTTCGTGTGTGCTGCTTTAGTCGACATGTATGTTAACTTTCGGACGATTGAGGATGCCAGTCAACTGTTCGGCGAAATGCCTTGTAGGGATGTGGTGACCTGGACAGCGATGATTAGAGGATTTGCTGAATGCGGGAGTGCGAACCAGTCATTGGTTTTGGCCGATTGGACGATAGAACAGGGTGTCTTTCCTGATAAGATTGCTATGGTGACTATTGTCAATGCTTGTGCTAAATTTGGTGCTTTGAATAAGGCTAAATTTGTTCATGATTACGTACGTGCAAATAAATTTCCTTTGGATGTGATACTGGGGACGGCGATGATTGATATGTATGCTAAGTGTGGGAGTGTTGGTCTCGCGAGGGAAATCTTTGATATCATGAAAAGGAGGAACGTGATTTCGTGGAGTGCTATGATTGCAGCTTATGGGTACCATGGGCAAGGCAGGAAGGCTCTTGATTTGCTTCCTATGATGCTGAGAAGTGGAATATTACCTAACAATATAACCTTTGTTTCTTTGTTATATTCCTGTAGTCATGCGGGCCTGGTTCCAGAAGGTCTTGCACTTTTCTCCCTAATGTTGGATAAGTATGGTGTGATGCCAGATGTGAAACATTTAACATGTATGGTTGATCTCCTTGGACGTGCCGGGAGGCTGAATGATGCATGGAGGCTGATTGAGACTATGACGGTTGAGAAAGATGATGGTGTGTGGTGTGCGTTGCTTGGTGCATGTCGAATCCATAAAAATTTGGACTTGGCAGAGCAGGCAGCAAAAGCCTTGCTTGAGTTGCGACCACAAAACCCTGGACATTATATACTGCTTTCAAATATTTATGCAATCGCTGGTAGATGGAATGATGTGGCTAACATCAGGGATATGATGACCAAAAGACAAATAAAAAAGATTCCTGATAGCACTTGGATCGAGGTAGGTGATAGCATTTATAAATTTAGTGTAGGAGACGAGACACATTCTCGATCAAAGGAGATTTATGAGAAGCTGACGAGCTTAGTTCAGAAGTTAGAGTTGGCTGGTTATGTGCCAGATACAAACTTTGTTCTACACGATATTGAAGAGGAAGTTAAACTTGGAATTCTCTATAGCCACAGTGAGAAGTTAGCTATTGCATTTGGCCTTCTTGCCACTCCTGAGGGAACTCCCATTAGAATTTTGAAAAACCTCCGCCTTTGTGGTGATTGCCATACATTTATCAAGCTGACATCAGTTGTTTCACGGAGGGAGGTCATAGTTCGTGATGCTAATAGGTTTCACCACTTCAAGGAAGGGGCTTGTTCATGTGGGGATTACTGGTAATTGGTTTGGGGATGGTTGTCCTATACTGCTGATTTGTGTGCCAGTTGGTTCCCACTGCAATAGTGGGACAAGTAAATTATTGTTAATTCCCTATCGTTAATTGGAGCTTTTGTGGGAGTCTGGCAGTTGCATTAGGTTATTATTATGGATGCACTGGATGCTATAGTTTCTTGTCTTATGCAAAGATGCCAGTGTAGTGGCTGGATACTTTTAGTTATTGTCTGAACCCCGCTTTGTGATTGTCAATTACAGCTCTTGATATTTCAAATATCAGGATCTGTAATTGACCAACTCCTGATAGGTGATAGGTGAAATTTTATCCCGGGAGAGGAAAAATATCATTCTTACACATGGACTGGCAGTCATAGTTCTATTAAAATTTTACGGAGGGGCCGTATTTGGAGATTTAGTATTGCTCAGAAGATTAAGATTTGACATGATTATTGGCTTTATAAAAATCCTAAAAGATTGCTTCAACATCTGTACTACCAGCTGAATCCACAGTCAGTGCTCTTATTGATCCTTCTACTAATTGGTGGATCAAAAATCGAATTAATGAAAACTTGCTGCCATCCAAAGCTAGTGAAATCATGAAACTGTGCTCACAAGGACCGTCTGTTCAATATTGAATGGCATCGAAATGAGGAGAAATGGAGTTAATTCTGTCCAGTTGGCGTACTACTACATCTTGAGTCCAGCGAAGAATAACTATCCAAGAAGCAGCTCTAATTCTCACTTATTTGCAGAGAAGATATAGAAGACACTATGGTCTCCAAACTTCCATATGAAAGTTAAGATCATTATGTAGAGGATAACATTGAATGCGTTTTCTGCAAGAGATATGTTGATGAAATGGGCGATAGTTGGTGGAGATCAACTCTGCTCAGTTTGCAAATGCGAGGCAGAAAAAGATTGCCAATTTATTCGATGCCTGTGGTTTATGTCCTATTTTAAGAACTAATTTAATTCCTGAGAAACAATTTGGCTCATGGGTGTTCAATCAATCTGAGGTGGCTGATATGGATGTCATTAGGATTATTGCTACTATCTCTTGGTTATTATGGTTCCATAGAAGCAAGGTGGTTCATGATCAAAAGAAAACATAATCCGGCGGAAATTTATTTTCAGGCTTGTAAACTTATTTGTGATTGGAATTCGGGGCTGGAGTGGACCTCTTTACAAGCTTCTTCTTCTTCCAGATCAGCTTTATGGTCACAATCACTTGAAGAACTGTTGAAAATGAATAGTGATGGAATGTGGAATTCAAATGGTAAAAAATGGTTTGCGGCATTATGCTGCTTAATTGGAGAGACTTTAGTTTATGCCAGCATTAGTTTCCAGTCCCCTTTTCTTCTTCCCCATCTGTTGTTGAGACACAAACAATTCTTCACGGAACCAATCTGTTAAAGGCTCTAAATGTTTCTTCATGGATACTGGAAAATAATTGTGCAGATGTCACCAAGGCTTTAAATGGTAAAGCGGCTTGCGTGGTTGAGTGTGGTGTTATCGTAAAATCTATTCGGAATGAATATATCTTTCCAAACTCAATATCTTTCGGTTTTGCAGATAGAGGATAATGTTATTTGCCTATTCCAGTAGTGCATAGTGCACTTGAACGGGAAGTTGTATGAACTGATCAATTTTCTGAATAACTTGTGATTATGTCAAATGCAGATTGTGATTAATTACTACTTATTTTACAGAAAAAGTAGTAGTGCCAGGTGAATTAAAAAGGTAAGGTGATCAATTCTAGTTTCTTTCCTGTTGATGTTTCTATCTTATTGGCTGTGCCTTGTTAGTCCAGTTAAAATCGTATGTGAATACGTAAATCTTCACTAGATATAGAGCTAGTTTTGTTTTAACTGTAACTGAAATATGGAACCAACATCTTTATTTGCTGTTAGTTGCCAGCCTGATGCATGTCAAAAGTTCTGTTTTTATTTTCAACGCTTCCCTCTCCAGAAAACATAATATTAGTTCTGATGACTTCCATCTCTTTTCAAGTCCTACTTCAATTTCAGTTATTTTAATTTTTTATATTATTAAAAATTCAATGAAACCCTTCTGTTCACTATGCAGACATGTATAAAACCTTTGCTAATTTAACAGTTAATCAAACAATCTAATTAGTAATTAAAAACCAAATGAAATCGCTAAATCAGTTATAACATCAATGCTCTTGATGACTTCTATATTTGTTAATATGTAATTAATTTGTGTTATACCTTTTTTAGTAACTGTTTAATTATCAGTTGTATTTACTTTTTAACGAATGTCTCTCACAAGTTTCTCCCAGTTATGTCATTTAATTCAATTGAAATCTCATGTAATATGTTTATTGGGTTACATGATAAGATAAACTCTAAAAACAACAAATCATTAAAATGACCTGCATTGATTTTTTATATAAGAGGGACTGAAATAAGTGAAAACTGAAAAGTGTTGATGTGAAATAGCAGAATTGATAGGATGATTTTCCCCTCCCATTATTCTGCACGTGTAGCCAGATGAACTCCACTATAGAAGGCCTAGTCACCATCCCTACATACACCTCCTCTTTCAAGCATAACTGTGAAGAAAATGGTATTTACGATCAAGATACGCTCGATAAGAAGAGAAGAAGTTAGCTAGCTAGTTTTATCACGACGTGGCTGGCGATGGCATTTAGCATGTGCAAGTCATTAAAAGTGTCCAATGTCTATAATGGCAGGCAAGAGCAAAGGGAATGGAACTAGAGCGAGTCAGTCACCTCATAATTCAAGTGTGTCGTTATACTAAGATTAGAAATAGGGAGACAAAGTAACCATGTTGTTGCAGAAAGTGAGTTGTTTGTGAGAGAGACCCAGATGGGGCTGGAAGATGGTGGAGGGTGGGGAAGCCACGGTTCTGGTTGTAATGCACCCAAATCTTCCAAATCACGTGTTGTTTAGTCAGCATTGAGAGAAAAGTGTTTTAAGGACCATTTTAGGTCTCATCTTTAGAGCACTGGCTGGCGGTGTCACTTCCCCCAGATTCGCCTTCTTGGGCATAATCAAACATTCATGCTTAGATGATGTAATATACGATGTGTTTTAGGTTTACGTCATGTTAAGTGCTTCTCTGCTCTTTTTGACTTGCTGTTTAACAGGAGTTCGGGTTTTTTTGTAACTTATGATGGAACTGGGAACAAAATTCATAGCCCAAGTAAAAACCTAACAAGTGGTGTTTTCTGCTTTTAGTTGCTTTTCGGTGTCTTGCACAAGTATGGGGTTTTAAAGCTGTTTGATCGGATTCACAGGTTCCAAAAAGAAACTAAACTTAAATCTAACAAAACGATGAAAGATGAGCATATTTGTTTTCAAATCTACCAAAATTATGGAGGCATACATGCTTAGTCTGGTACAAGAACCAGAAGCCCATAGTAACGGGTGTCTGAGGAACATATCATCTCTTCCTCGGACACCCGCTCCAAGGTGCTCAACCCCATAATAACGGGGTATTCATGAATTGTTCATGTGGAACTGGTCTGTTGTTCATCAACATGTATACCGAGAGAGCAACAAATGTACTGACTGACTTGCCACCCATGCAGAACATTTTGATGTCGGTGTCACATATTTTGATACTACACCTATCGGATGCCAACGTATCATACTTGAAGATATGTCGGGGATCTGTTTCTCCAGACTTGTTTTGTAATCTAATTCGTCTGTTTCCCTTTAATAAAAAAAAGAAACAGAAGCTACCGGGAAACTTTTCAACCACTGAACGCAAGAAAAACAATATATATTTTTGGTAAATAGAGGCAACATAAATATAGGCAACATATGCATTTAGATATTTTTGGTTTTACGAAATAACGGAATAGTATTGATATATATTTAATTTCGTAATTTAGATAGTCTCCATATAAGACATTTGAAAATGTTTAAAAACTATTTCCTTTTTCTTAGACTTACAAAATCCGGAGACTACAAGGTGTTTTTACTTCAATTATTCATTCTAAGAATCAAAGGAGTTTTTATTCACATGAACACGAACGTATTGTGTCGACATGGCTATTGTTACAAAAGCTTTCCTAAACACTGAACTTATACCGAAGTCACTCTTACTCCCTTGCACGACAATGTCACTCAATTTCACTTAAGTAAGACTCAACCTTCCCATGTTCATTTGACTGGGAATGATACATCATATCCATGAAGAACTCTAGTATCTTCAGATGATCCTTTTACATGGTCTTTATCTTTTAGATCTAATGTATACCTACTGTAATCTTGTTTGTCACATTATCCAAGATCTCTTGTTGATTTCTATCTATTGATGATGAGTCATCCAAACTCAAAACCTTTTATAGCAGACTAGTTCAGTCCAATACTTACTTATGTCAAGTTCATTAGTCATGATTCGTCTATTTGAGCACAAATTAAGTTCTTAGAGCTCTCACATGTCTCCCTTATGCATGTGATCCAGTTGACCTTCAACCCAAGGTCTATCTCAAGCGATCTTTTGGTCTCACATATGAATCTTGCATCTCATCGAAAATTTCCTCCAATGTGCTTCAATACATGCCAATTCATCGATAATGCCTGTTTTCCTGATCTATTTGTAAGTCTTTGCTTTGTTCCATCGTCCCGAGTGTCAAACATTGGTCAAGGCTTACCAATGCTTGCATGATTTCGTTATTATGACTTAGGGGTCTAACAAACCACCCCCACCAGAAGAACTTGACACTCTAGTCCAGATAATTCGTGGGCACTTCTCCTAATATGGTTCCCTCGGAGATTTCTGAGTTATTGGCACATCTCTCATGTACCATTTTCCCTCTCTGTCTAGTTTGTCCTTGCTTTTATTTGGATGCTCCTTTACAAGATCCATTGCCCCCAACATAACATAATTATTGAGGTAGGATTCTTCCATCGAGTCTTCACCTCCTTCTTCTTGATCCTTCCCGACCATGGAATTTATTTGCTCCTCACCCAGCTTTCGTCTTGGGCGTTCATGAGCAAAGTTTGGCTCTTCACAATTGAAACAAGCAATATCTTGTTTGTTTGTTTTTTGGACTTACATTGAGAAGATTCACCTACCTTATCCTTGCCTTTCTTCAAGTCATACCGTGCCCAACCATTCTTTTTTCCCTCATTGCTAGTTTAAATTAGTGGTGGTATTCGGAGATCCATCAAGGCATTCACAACTACTATGGAGCTTGGGAGGTCTTTCACGTTCTGCCTTCGAAGCTCTATTCATGCACAACCTTACAAGCCATTTATGAAGTTGAACAACTTATCTTCCTCAGACATATTCTACATGTCCCACATCAAAGACATGAATTTTCTCATATAGTCCCATACCAAGTCGTCTTGCTTTAACCTCTTTAAAGCTTCTTTCGTAAGTCCTGAAGGTTGTTGGGGCAAAATTGATTCGTTAGCTCCTTCTTCATTTTCTCCTAAATGTCAATGAGAGATCTACTCACACTGATTTCATTGGAGGTTCTCGTTCTCCA
>JANZLY010000004.1:18679101-18690850 GCA_026770305.1 Erythroxylum gonoclados | reverse complement strand
GAAGTAAAATTTTAAATCTTTTGGATGAAACAAGTATTCCTCAATTTATAAAGTTAAAATTTTTAACTCTAAATATAACGTCCTTTAATAGAAATATAATTTTTTAACTTACACCATTATATTGCTGAGAATTGGCTTTAGTCTTGTATATAAAGTTCTACTTCATGTTAATGATGTAATTACTACTTTTTGATGGATCATCTTCTCTTCTAATTCAAATCTCGGAATCATCTTTCCTTTCAATCCAAATCTTGGGTTACATAATTTCTCTAATAACATGTTAATCGTACTTTCTTATCACCGTACTTGATTTGGACCTAAGGAGATGATGTTAATAAATCTTTATTGAAGTAAAATATAATTTCTCTTAATGAAATTATAGTCAAATTTTAAAATAAAATTTTCTGATATTGTTCTTTTTCGATTTTTTTATTTTTGTTAAAAGAGCAAATTTTGATAAACAAATAAGAGATCTTTCTATAATCAGTACAACTTTGTAAGTAAACAGGGAAGAGATCTCCCTGTGATGTGACGAAGTTATTAAAGTTTCGTGCATTAATTTTAAGATATTTGATAAATGAAACTCTTCAAATTTTAATAAATAATGTTACTGGGCTATTTCCCCACCTTCTTCTCATCCTTTTCTCTTCCTCTGTTTTTGTTTCATACGAAGTGTAAGTAGTAAACACACTATTGAATTAGTGGACAATTCGAGAATTAAATTATCGTTTCATTATTCAATAGTGAATGGGTTCTTTTAAGTGGTAGCCTCAATGTCCCCCTATTAAAATTTGATCCATAAATTATATTTGTAATTAGTTTAATTATCTTCGATTAATTAATTTATATAAAAAATCTTTCAAAACAGAAATAGTAAACATTTCTCAATTGAGAGTTTCGAATAAATGTGCTATTCCACGCGAACATCATCTCTCGAGTAGACAAATTAGTATGTGTATAATTCAAGATCATGTCTAAGACGTAACTTTTTGGAAAACTGGATAGTCCATGGGCCGCGGTAGCAATTGATACTAACGTCGTACTATAAAAATTGAATTTTAAATACCTCGAATCTATCATTCAGAGTGATGGTAATATTGATGCCAATATAATTCATCGTATCAGATTCCAGTAGGTTAAATGGCGAAGCGCATCAGGGGTCTTATGTGATAAAAAGATTTCATTAAAGTGTAAAGGGAATTTTTATATAATAGTGATTCGGCCAATCATGTTATATAGAGCGGAATGTTAGCCTACCAACCATAGACATACAAGAAAATTATTGGTAGCTGAGATCCGTATGTTCCGGTGGATGTATGACATTACCAGAAAAGATAAGGTCCGGAGTCGTGTGATGAGAGACAAACTACATGTGGCTAGTATTGTCGACAAGTTGAGAGAGACTATACTTAGGTGGTTTGGGCATGTAAGTAGGAGGCACCTTGATGCTCCTGCGTGACACTGTGAGAAAATAACTCTTCATTACTACAAGAGGAGAAAAGGAAGGTCAAACAAGAACTGAAGAGAAGTGATCAAGAAAGATATGACAGAGTTGGCCCTTACCAAAGAATTGGCCAGAAATAGAAAATTCTGACGTGTTAGGATACGGGTAAAAGATATCCTTTAAAGTGCGCCAAAATAGTCATGGAAGTTATTGGGAGTCGTTTACTGTAAAGTTTTGACGACATATTTACCGTTTAAGAAGTCTAACCCTAGCATTCAATTTGTCTTTTCTAGTTGCAAGTCGTGGACAAGTCTTTCGGTCCTGCTACTTGGCTTTTCAGCTCTAGTATATGAAGAAAGGTCCCTCGCTCGAGGCCATCCAATACCGTTGGATTGTTCATGCTCACATGACTACTGAGCAATGATCCCTAGCACAACTCGAGATATGAAGAGTCGTATTTTGTAGCTTATCAGGTATCGACAGATTTGGGCACCATATCACATATTTTATTTTATTTTAATTATTTTAATTATTTTATTTTTATTTATCTACTCTTTTAAGATTTTTTAAACATATGTACTCTTTTATCCTGCATCACTTTTTTCTTTGTCGCATTTGCATGTGCGTCTACTGAAAATAGACTCTCTACTTTGTAAGAATAATGTTACGTACTATCAGACCCTACATCAGTGCAGGATTCGGATTAAGTGTGATGATGATAATTCAAGATCATGTCTAATTCTAATATACCTAATATTGAGGAAGAAACCTTATTCATGGATATAAAAGTTATTGAGAAATACAAAGAAGAATCTTCATTAGAAAACGCAGTGCACATTCATTTCTAATATTTTGTTTTCTGTATTTTAATATTAAATAAAATATTTAAATAAATAAATAAACTTATAAATATAGGACAAAAATAATGCAATGAATATATAAGTTTCATTAAAATTTATTGACTAAAAATTTAATTGATTTGATAAAAATTATGTCGATCAATAATATAAATTATTGGATAAGAGTCAAAATATGTTATAAAACTTAATTTTTTTCTCTTTTTCTTTTTTTGAATTTAAAGTCTTTGCTGCTTCAAACATACACGTTATCACCGCCATCCGAGCAGTTCTATGAAACAAAAAGTTATCAAGTCATTATAACTTTTGTGAATAGGATATGAATTTGGACTGTTGCGAATGGGAGAGTTTAGGGATGGCAAAAAGTCCCGCCCCGATGGGGATCCGATATTCCCCGACCCGAACGGGGCGGGTATGGGGGCACATTTTGCCCCGAATAAACGGGGTAGGGGATGGGGATTTTTCCCCATTATATTCGGGGCGGGGATGGAGATTATAGTCTCCATCCCCAATGGGGACCCGCCCCATATAATATTAATGTTTTCTGGAAATTTTAAAAATGTTAGGGACTTAGCTGCAAATAAAAAAAGTTAACCCTAAAAATCTAAACCCCCCCAGTCCCGCATCCGTCTCCGTCTACTCTCGCCTCTCTCTTCTCTCTGCTTCGCTGTGCTCCGTCCATCTCCGCCGCCTGCTCCTTGCCGTCCGTCTCTCTCCCGCCGCTTCACTGCCCTCCCTGGTCTGGATCTGCACGGTGGTGGTCTTCTCGCCTCTCTCTTCTCTCTGCCTCACTGTTTAGTTGTTGAGCTCTTGTCCTTGGTTTGGTTTAGTTGTTTCGTGTTGATCGATTTGCTTTGGTGTGTGGACAAAGAGTGGATATGGACAGTAAGGTGGCGAGATCAAGATTCAAGAGGGTTTGTGTGTTCTGTGGCAGCAGTACTGGAAAGAGGGATTGTTACAGAGATGCTGCCATTGAACTAGCTCAAGAGCTGGTAACTAAAGCTTTCACCTTTCAAGCTTCTCCTTCGTTATCTCATCTTCATATATCATGTTTCAAAGGTTTTGGTGTTTTATATGGTTAAAGGTGGCGAGAAGACTGGATCTTGTTTATGGAGGGGGAAGTATTGGGCTGATGGGTTTGGTCTCGCAAGCTGTGCATCATGGTGGAGGCAATGTTCTTGGGTAATGCCACTAATAAACTATACTTTCTCCTATTTTTTAAGTTTTTAAGAATGTTGTTTCAACTTTCGAAGTATTGCTAATTCACTATTGCTAAAACTACGTGGGTTGCTCTTGTTTACAGGATTATCCCCAGGACGCTGATGAGCAAAGAGGTGCTCAAATCTCATATTTATTTTTTTTATTTTGCTTTTCTTATTGTGGGCATTTTTATTTTTCGTTTGAATGAAGTTAAACCTTTTGATAGCTTCATTCTGTTTACAATATGCGTGTTTATAAGAATGTGTTAATGTGTGTGAGCCACAGATAACTGGTGAGACGGTTGGAGAGGTGAGGCCAGTAGCTGATATGCACCAAAGAAAGGCAGAGATGGCTCGTCATTCCGACTGTTTCATAGCTTTACCAGGTCCCATATGTTTCTTTCATTGAATAGAAGATCCAAGATCAGACCTTTACCTGTTCTGTTTCCTTGTAAATTGATGGCGATTTCATTTGGTCTCTACATTGGTTTCAGGCGGTTATGGAACTTTAGAAGAGTTGTTGGAAGTCATCACTTGGGCTCAACTTGGTATTCACGCTAAACCTGTAAGCATCCTTAAAAAACGTAAGACAACAATATGATATTCTTCTACTGTGATCTCAAAATTCAAAACAAATGTTTTGTGAAACAATGCAGGTGGGTTTGCTTAATGTTGATGGATATTATAATTCCCTTCTTACTTTCATTGATAAAGCTGTAGATGATGGTTTCATTAGACCATCCCAGCGCAACATCTTTGTCTCTGCACCAAATGCAAAAGAACTTGTCCAAAAACTTGAGGTGTGTTCATGGCTTTTGCTTCCTTTACTGTAAAACACATATCTTGGGGTCGCCTTACCTAATAATTTTGTGGTTCATAAATGGAAAGACAATAAGGTGTTTGAAGATGGAATCTTTCTTAGTTTGCCAAGTTGGTGTTTGCTTGCAAATGATGATAACGTTTTGTTTTGAGTAGGATTACGTGCCTGTGCATGGAGTCATTGCTAAGGCAAGGTGGGACGTTGAGGAGCAGCAGCAGCAGGTTATAAAAGTAGCCCCATTTAATGAATCTTGACATTCAACCCCTAATTCCTCTTAATTCCTAATTTCGATATAGTTTAGGTTTACGTTAGAATTGTTTGGTCACACGGTAATGTATAATCCAAATAAATAAAAAGCTATTATATGACAAAGATGTCACAAAACACATACGAAGTTTAGAGTTGCATGAATTTCAAATTGCTTATTTGGCATTGATTAGTTTAAAAAAATGAAGATATGTTGCAGTTCTCTCTATCTCTAAAATGCCAAAAAATTAATTTAATTTAATGGAGCTGCTAGAAAGTTGAGTTTAGCGGCTAATATATAAAATAAAAAAGGTGTCCAATGCCCTATTATAACTATCTAAATGATTACTTAGTGATATAATCCACCTAGGAATAAAACCCTAATAATTCATTTAAGCATCTTATGAACTCGTAAGGAATATCACCTAGCCTAGGGATGAGATGTCTATACTTTATCATTATGTTATTAATAGTCCTATAATCAACATAGTTCTACCAAGTATTATCCTTCTTAGGTACTAGAAGCACTAGAATTGCATAAGAACTCATAACTCCCCTCATGCACCCCTTTATCCATCAAATTCTCCACTTGTCTTTTAATTTCCTTTGTCAAGATTAATCTTATAAGTGAGTTTCTTAGGAATTACAACTCCTAGTATAAAGTCAATTTTATGTTTTTATAGAATAAGTCAATTTTATGTTTAATTTCTCTAATGAGTGGTAATTTATTAAAAACTTCATTAGATAACACATCTTCATACTTTTGCAATAAAGAGACAACAACATTAGGATGAACTGTATCAAGTTCTCTAAAATTGAGATAAGCTTCTTTATATAAATTTATAATCATTACATAATTAGTACAAAAAATTATTCCTCGTGTCACTCCTTTTTGTATATCTACTCACTTGCTTTTTTATTTTTCTAACTACTATCAATTTTTCTTTTAAGTTGTCACTCTAAATTTTTTTTCTAACAACTAACTCTCTTTCTTTGAAGTTCTCCCTTATAGTCCCCTATTTCTTTTCCTCTCACTTTTCTTATTCATTATCTTTTCAACTTCAATTATTTCTCATTGACTTGTTTGGGTGTTAATGGGACAAGGGTAATGGCCTTATTGTCTTTCATAAAGGTATATCTATTCTTGAAGCCACATATGCCACTCTTCAATCATATTGCTATGGCTTTTTTAGTAGTATGTGACTAGCTTATGTAGGTGCTAAATCACATGACTTTATCTTTATACCTTCCAATAGAAAAAGAAACCAATACTTATTTTTTCACCTTAACTTCCCCATATTTGTTAAGCTACTTAAGTCTTTTATAGCTTTAGATGTTTCACAATAAGCAAACTTAATGTTTCCACAATAATAATACCATCCACATTAGTATAACTCCTTCTATCAATAATTATACTACATATCTTATTATGAACATAGCATTTAGTATGTAATATATTCATCCGTTGATGCTCTAACTCATTCTCCTTGATTTGAAGACTTAATGCTCTCCTAGTAATAAGCACTACACCCTTGACAACATACTCAATACCCTAATCACTAGAATCTTCAAAGGGAGTATGACCTCCTTTCCATCTGAATCACTCACATTCTCCACTTCTCCAGCATCCCTCATGATCACAGTCATCTTATTTAGGAATTGAGAGGTAATATGTGTTATTATCAAATAACAAAAACATTTAATATTTTTATTTCGAGAGGGTTAAGAACTAATTTTACCTTTACTCTTATTTTAAACATCCTCTTTAGCTTTAGATGGCTTAGCTTTTACTTTATAAGGGCCCTATCATCAGTTTTTCAATTAAGCTTCAAAGAATTACTAGTACCAATGAGAATACTTTAATATTTCTTTGTATTTTAATTGCTTATCCACCTTCATAACCATATGTGTAATATCTTTTAACTTTACATAGTGTTGTAACTTTACTACATTGCTTATATCTTTATTTAGTCCATTTAAGAACCTTGTCATAGTTGCTTCTCTATCCTCCTCTACATTAACCTGAATCGTGGTTAATCTTATTTTCTTATGATAAATTTTCACACTTTTTAATATTTGAAAAATACTTTGCAACCTCTTACACAAATCTTTATAAATATGGTTTGGCACAAATCTCCTCTTCATGTGAGCTTTCAACTCATTCCAAGTCTTTTTAGGTCACTCATGATTTCTTTTCCTATAATTCGTGAATTGTTCCTACTAAATAATGTCATAATCAGTAAGCTCTACAATAGTCAGCGTTACCTTCTTCTTCTTACATTAATTGTAGGTATTTTTTGATATTCAGGCTCCCTTATAGGCACCCAGTGATGCCAAACCCCTCTCTTAGGCCTAAATAAACATCCTTCAACCTCAAGTACTAGATCAACTTTATCAACACTTAAATTATCATACTCTTTATTAACTTTTAATGGGAATGTTGGATTGTCCCTAGTATGCGTCCCTACATTAAGTACTCGAGTTTTTTTATATCCCTTGTTATTCAACAATTTAATAGGATTGCTTCTCCAACTTACTTTCATTTCATCTTACATTATGTTCATTATCTCAAATTATCAGTGCATAGCTTGCACAAAATACATATTGTATTTTAGTTCATTCGTATCAAAGCACTTTTATAAGTCATATTTTAAAGCTTCAAGAAAGGTTAGTAAAGAAAATTCCTTACTCACTCCATTACGTGGATATCCTTAAAAGATATCAAACTACTCGTGTTCTACTAATTAATTATATTTCTATATTAATCTTACAATCTCTAGCCTTTTATTACTCTTTGCTTCTTTCTTAAGTTCTATAAAAAACTAATCAAACTCAGACAAAGAGTTTAACAATGCAAAGCTCAAAAAACTACAAAGCTAATTGATAAAACAAAGTAATACGAAGAAAGAATGTTATTTTTTGTCTATCATCAACTAAGGAATATCTCTTAGTATACAACCTGATGACAACTAAATAAGAATAAATGATAAAAATAAATAAAGATACAACAGACTTGATTAGGCATGTAAAAAATAATGATAAATTGTACAATATATTATGGTTGAGATTCTAAGATATTATCATCCCCTCAAGCTCACGATAAGTTCACGAGAGTAGGAGATCGTGAACTTGTCTCGAAATTGTCGAAATGTTGAAGAGGAAAGAGCTTTAAGCATAATATCAGTTATTTGAGTAAAGAAAAACAAGTCTAATAAGTAGAACTTTGTTGGTGACTAATCACGAGCAAAATAAATATCACTTTTAATATGCTTTGATATGTTAATGTCACATCATATAAGATAACATGCAATACCACATAATGCAGAAATGATAATTTTAAAATTCAATCACAAAACAAAAAAATTACGTTAACATCGAAACTTTTCGTGAAATTGTAAATTAAACTTTATCTTTTTACTTTATTAAACAAAAGCGCACCGTTTTGTCTACTGAAACGGCACCGTAGAACCAATCCTTTCCTCCGTGCCTCTGTTTCTCTGAGTTGTGTGCTAAGTCTCTGCTCTAAGATTTTCCAAAACCCAAGTGACGATTTGATCATGAAGGTGAGACAAGTTTCTAGGAAAGTCTGGGATTACATAAGGTTCGATCTTAAAGAAATTGCATTTCCATCTTCATTGCCTGACCCTCCTCACATCAAGAAGCGTCCCAAGTTGACTTGGAAAGAGCGTTTCCTTGTAAAGTCTCCAACTTTTACAACCTATCTTTAGCAGATAGTATTTTATGATTTTAATGCTTGTTTTTTTTCATATTGGGTTTGCAATTCTTGGTTCGATACCAGTTTCTATGGATTTTTGTTTGTGTAGAGACTTAGCTCCAAGTGCTAAATATATTTGTGGGTGTTTAAGATTACGTGTCAAACTGCTTTCTTTTTTCGTTTGTTCTTCAAGATTTTGAAGGAGGCTTCCAGGCTTTATGCTGCCAGTTGGGTACGTGATATTGGTCCTGATCTTCGTCCAAACGATTTTAAGAAGGCTGAAGAAAGTGAGGATAATCCGAATGGAGCTAAGTCTACTGAGGCTCAAGTGAAAGACTCAGAACC
Source organism: Erythroxylum gonoclados (assembly GCA_026770305.1). NCBI lineage: Eukaryota > Viridiplantae > Streptophyta > Magnoliopsida > Malpighiales > Erythroxylaceae > Erythroxylum > Erythroxylum gonoclados. Next base: position 18,682,224 of record JANZLY010000004.1, on the reverse strand, counting down.
CTCAGTTTTAGAGGATCTTGGTAACAATTTCTCTACCTTTCTGAATGGCATTTAATTGCTTGCATTCTGGGTAGCTAATCTTAGTTTGGAAGCTTTTCCAATTTCCTCAACTGGTGTCGATCCGAGAAAAAAACTGAGTAGGATGTCGTGGAATTTTTGTACGCGGGTTAGGGAAAAAGGCGTTTCACTGAGAATTTCTTACTTTAAGCTAATGCAGTTCCTAGAAATGCATTAATTTCTAGGCAAGTTTCCGGGTGAAATCTCAATATGCTTATGAAATTTGAATAATTGGAATGGATGAAAAAGAGAAATAGTTGTCTGGGTTTATGTTATCGTGTTTTTAAAAAGAAGAAGAAGAATATTTGAAGAGAAGAAGACTCCAGCAAAAGACGACAAAAGAAGAAGAATCGAGCAAAAGACGGCAGAAGAAGAAGAATGTCGTGTTTTTAAAAAAGAGTTGTTGTAGAATAAGAATATGAGAAGAGGAGCCAGTGTTTTAATAAAAGAGTTAGTTTGAGAGTTTGGGAGATAAAAAAGGGTTAAATTGGTCCTAATAATTTTTTAGATTAAATTCCTGAGGAAAATAATCTAAATACCAAGGGGGTGTAGGGATTTAGAATCCAGGGAAAGTGTTACTATTTTCCCTAAATTAGGAAAGTTTTTACTTTCCTAACTACTAAAAAAACGAACCAAATGTAATAATTTAAATTTCAAGAAAAAGATTACTTTCCTAGTCAACAATCCGTGCCAATCAAACGGGGCCAAAAGTTAATACTACTGTGCGCAAAAGTTGCGCTCGTGAGTCCCATACTTCTGTGAATAAAATGTTGTTCATGGGTCCCACAGATTTGAATCAACTATTGCCTGTGAGTCCCACATTTTTGGCTGATAGATTCTAAATTCTTAACCCTTTCAATTTTGTCTTAAAGAGGTTTTAAATGCAAATCCGACCGAAAATTAGGCCAGTTTGAATTTATTTCAGTCAAACTTGCTGGTTCGATCTAATTTTTAAATCATTGGTTTTCATAGTAAAGCTTATGTTCTATTTTTTGGCTTCTTCCCTTAGCTTAGACAATTGGAATTGGGCTTGGTTCTCTTTACGAGACTAGGTGTCTAACCTTGAATTCATTGTTACAGTATTGATCTAGTTTCTTCTATAAATTTCTTCATTCAATTTTCAAAAAAAAAAGTTTAACTTAGATAAAAAACACTTTCTCTCTTGAACTCATTATTTACGTGTGACCAATTAGTTTTCTAAATATATTGACAATGAATATAAATTATAACTAAAAATCATATTCAGGATTAGATAAAGTTAAAGTCATTTAATTTATCTTTAATTATCTAATTGAAAAATTTATATCCAAAGATTAAGATTAACGTTCAACAATACATCATAACCACCCAAATATTTAGGATTATTAAAGTGGTTTTGACCTAACTTTTCAATACTTAATTTTTTATATATAATTCAATCGTTTCGTCATATAATGTTTCAGTTAGATATAAAGCATAAAATTAATGTCTACTCAATTTAAATCCAATTATGTTAACTCTTTGCAATTAGTAATTGATTTAATTAATGAAATTCGAAAAATATTTTCCAAGTATCATTCCACCTTGGCCAAAGATTTCTTGAATTAATTATAATTGTGAACAATGCAGCATTCTCCCTAACTACTTTAGGGTGATTAATCATATATTGATAATTCAGTTATCATCATATAATTCATAATATATCCAATGACTATCGATTGAGCTACATTTGACTAGAATATGTCATGACAATCCCTATAAAGATAATTTAGATATTACAAGTCAAATGATCACTTATAAAATTATAACAATGAGAATTTCTATAAATACATAAGTAATAGTCCAAATTGAATTCTCTTGTAGGGTTAGTTTGTAATGCCCCAAATTAGGGGTCAGAATTTAACGGAAATTATTCTATTTTGGCATGCATTCATGGCATTTTCCGGGTACATTGGTTTAATGAAACTGTGGAGTGATTCGGACAATAGTCAGATATTGGAAGGAGCAGCAATCATGGAGAAACCCTCCACGAATCTCCTATAATAGCCTGCTAAACCCAGAAAGCTCTTCACTTCTTTCACTATGGTCAGGGCATGCCAATTCACTACTGATTCAATCTTCTTTGGGTCCACATGCACCCCATTCTCAGAAATAATGTGACCAAGGAAGACCAGTTCATGTAACCAAAATTCACATTTAGTGACTTTGGTATAAAGCTCCCTCTCTCTCAACCGCTGCAATACAATTCTTAAGTGTTCCTCATGTTCTCCTACACTCTTTGAATACACCAGAATGTCATCGATGAACACGATAACAAACTGATCCAAAAACTTCGTAAAAACCCTGTTCATCAGATCCATAAAAGCAGCTGGAGCATTGGTCAGTCCAAAAGGCATAACCAAAAATTCATAATGCCCATACCTTGTTCTGAAAGCTGTCTTGCTCACATCAAACTCCTTAATCCTGAGTTGATGGTAGCTAGACCTAAGATCAATTTTAGAAAAGACCGTTGCTCCCTGTAGCTGATCAAACAAGTCATCTATCCTAGGCAAAGGATACTTGTTTTTCATTGTCACCTTATTGATCCTCCTATAGTCAATGCACATCCTCTAGGTTCCATCTTTCTTTTTAACAAACAAGACCGGTGCTCCCCAAGGTGAGGAACTCGGCCTAACAAACCCCTTCTCTAGCAACTCTTCCAACTGCTCCTTAAGCTCCCTCAGCTCAGCTGGAGCCATCCTGTAAGGTGGAATAGAAATAGGAGCCGTCCCGGGAGCCAAGTCAATAGCAAACTCGATCTCCCTCTCCGGTGGCAAACCGGGCAACTCCTCTGGAAACACATCAGGAAATTCCCTCACAATAGGAATTTCCTCCACCCTGCTCTCCTTCACACTAGTATCAACGACACACGCCAGGAAAGTTTCACACCCTCTTCCCATTAATTTATCAGCTAATAAAGATGAAAAAAGCCTTGGCGGTGTCACCTTTCTGTCCCCTTTGAAGGTTACCTTCTGACCATCACCCAGATCAAACTCCACTTCCTTTAGGCCATAATCAAGCTTCGCCCGATATTTCTCCATGACATCA
>JANZLY010000004.1:18251782-18270324 GCA_026770305.1 Erythroxylum gonoclados | reverse complement strand
TCTTTTTTAGACTCGCAAATATCTGGGAAAATAATGAAATTTTGACTCAAAAACAATTAATTGAATTCTTGTTGGATTTTCCAAGGGAAAAATATTTAATTTACATGAACAGCTATATATGTCGTCCACGGTACATTGAGTCCAAGTTTCGTGGAAACAAAAACACATGAATTAACGAAGAAACCAAATAAGTATATTCTCACTGTACTTCAATTTCTACTTTCTAGCCACAAAAGATAAGTTGCCAAGGTTTCAATTTCTAGAAGGTCCATTTCGACGGCTGTCGGAAAGCATTTCCTCCGTCGATTTAGTCAAAATTGCATTTACGTTCTTACAAGGGCAAATGATTTACTTTGTGGAAAAAACTGCAATCAATTATAAATTATTTTAATACTTATTTTTTTGATTTGATTATATTAAAATTAAGTTTAAGAAAATTTTATATAGGAAAGGAAAAAAAATGGATTATCTGTCTAATTTCCATTCCACGTGTGATTTTAGTGTTAGGACATGTCGTTAACGTAATTAATTAACCGCCGTAACTAAAACGCCAGCGAGATTCCCGCCATAGTTGAGGAAAGTCTTGAGTCTCCACGTGGCAAGTTGGATCCGCGTAAATAACTTATTCTACAAATTCAACCCTTTTCTTCTGTTCTGTCTGTTGTCTTAAAACTGCTTTTAAACGTTTCTTTTTATTACAGCACTTAGATGTCCGGTCTCGCTCTGTTTTTTCCCAGCTGTAACAGTAGTCGCCTAACCTAAATTTTACTTCATGAGAAGAGATTCAACGGTCACGGAATGTTATTTGAAGTCTTCGGGTCTCAATTCGCAGCGTTATATTGACGGTTTTTTATTTTTATGGGAAGCTGTTGCTTTGTCGATTCGTTTCTTGGTTGATTTCCAGTTGCCGACATGTCGAGTCCTTTGGATCTCTTCTGTGAGTGGAGTTTTTTTTGTGGTCTTTTTAGGGTTTGAATTGTCTGTTGCTTGATGGTTTAACGCTGTACGTTACTGGGTTAATGACGTTTTTGTCGTTAAGATGTTTAATAATTCTGAAAAGGGTAATCTTGGTTTAATATGTACGTTGTTTATATTTAATCAATGTTCTTATTGCTTTAAAGGTTTTGATGGGTCATCTGGAAATGATGAGAGGAATGAGAGAAGAGAACGAAGATCGGATTTTGACAACTGGGAAGAAGATAGGAGGACTGGAATTGGGAATTTGAAGAAGAAGGCAATGAAGGCTTCTAGTAAGTTTAGGCGTTCGCTCAGGAAAAAGAGCAAGAAGAAGACTAGTGATCCTGGGACTTCTGCTGCAATCGAGGATATTCGGGATGTTGAGGAGCTGCGGCTTGTCGATGCCTTTAGACATGCCTTGATTGCAGATGATTTGCTTCCTCCTAGACATGATGATTATCACATGCTGTTGAGGTAATCTTCTATTTATTCACTTCGCAGAACGAGTTGGGGTAGCTGTTATTTACCTGCAAGGACTTGAAGAACATCAGGTTATGGCTGGTCCAGCCAAATTATATATATATTTTTCAATATCCAGGTTCATCGTAAAGATAAAGAACTTTTTACAGATTTTTGAAAGCAAGAAGGTTCGACATCGAGAAAGCAAAGCAGATGTGGCGCAATATGCTTCAATGGAGGAACGACTTTGGTACGGACACAATTATGGAGGTAAAAACATTTTAAGACTTGTTTTAGCACTAATTCAATACTTTCTCCTTTAAACTTGTATTTATCATCTATCGATCCATGATTCTGCTGCCCTCCCCTTCATTTTCTAATTATTTCTGCTCTGGTGGCAAATCTTTCAACTTTTATTTAGTAATATTGACTTTTGTTTTCAGGATTTCGAGTTTAGTGAACTGGATGAAGTTAGAAAGTACTATCCTCAGGCTTATCATGGAGTAAACGAGGATGGAAGGCCCATCTACATTGAAAGATTGGGAAAAGTCGAACCCAGCAAACTCTTGCAAGTTACCACTATGGATAGATATATTAGATATCATGTGCAGGAGTTTGAAAAATGTTTTGCAATTAAGTTTCCAGCTTGCTCTATCGCAGCAAAGAGACATATAGATTCGTGCACAACTATTTTGGATGTGCAAGGCGTGGTGTGTATCTTGTTGTTGCTATTACCTTCATAATTGATATTCTACTTAAACACCATTTTATCTTAGTCCATCTCTTAGATCCTTAATATCTGTTTGAATCCTGCTTTTAGGGTTTAAAGAACTTAACCAAGTCTGCACGAGAACTTATCATGCAGCTGCAGAAAATTGATGGTGACAACTATCCTGAGGTATCATAAATTCCTTCAGATTCTGTTGCTTAATAGGACTCGAAATTCAATTACGAGTGCTATATATCACAGTTTCTTAGATAAATTTTTCAGACACTGTGCCGCATGCTCATTGTAAATGCCGGTCCTGCTTTTAAACTGCTTTGGAATACAGTGAAATCATTTCTTGATGCCCAAACAGCATCCAAAATTCACGTGAGTATTACTTATCTAACCTCTTGTCTGTTCTATTTATTCTTTTTAAAAAATAAGTGGACAATAATGGATAGGGTTTTGAATCGTACTGCAGGTCCTTGGTAATAAGTATCAGAATAAATTGCTGGAAATAATTGATGCCAGGTACTGCCAAAGCATATGATATTACAAATTCTGGTTCTTCTTCCAATTAGACCTCTCTTTGAGACAGATAAGTTGTGGAATGATTTCAGTGAATTGCCTGAATTTCTCGGTGGTAGCTGTACTTGTGCTGATCAGGGAGGTTGCATGAGATCTGACAAGGGGCCATGGAAAGATCCTAACATTTTAAAGGTTTGACGCTATTTGCTAGATTTGATGTATGATATGTCTTTCATTCCAATTTTCATAATTAACTCCTTGAAAATATTCTTAGGTTTTATAATTGTCTATGTGGATGCAGATGGTTCATAGTGGTGAAGGGTTCTACTCTAGGCAAATAGTAACAATTTCCAACTCTGACGGCAGGATAATTGCTTGTGATAAGCCACGTTATGCAATGGTACATTCAAGTAGAATGTTTCATTTCCAAATCATAGTTACTGTCTTCTAATATAATAACTACACCATATGTACACTCTGAAGTTGTTGATATCTTCTTTCAAGTCAGATGAAAACCAGTGATGCTTCTACTGGAGAATCAGGATCAGAAGTGGAAGATATTGGATCTCCCAATCCAACTAAAAACAATTTGCTTCCAAGATTGACTCCTGTCACTGAAGAAGTAAGCGCCTTGTACCGTTGATCTTGATGAATGTCATGATTTCTGCTTGTATTTGATTTTCTTCTGCATCCATGAGTTCATCATAAGTTGAGCGGAAGTCATCAACATTACTGCAGATAAAGAAAATAACTAGTATTTTCCACAGTCCAGGTCAATGGGCCTTTGTGCAGTTGTACAAGGAACAGACAAAGGCAAGGGGTTCCATTTTCTATCTTGCTCTATTTAGAGCGAGAAGAACAAAAATCAATTCTTTCCATGTCTTCCATCTTGAATTTTTAACTCCAACGATCTTAACCTGTAATAGGGATTTAATGTGCCTATTAATTTATACCACTCAGATTTTAAATTTGTGGGTAAAGTTTAGTTTGAATTAGCCGCATCAACAAACTTGAATGTGTTGCACTACCTTAGAGAAGCAGTGACTGCATGAAAACGCAAGCACCTACATGTTATTGACATCTTTAGATAAATTGACAGGGGAAAGTGGTTGGTAAGGCACTTCTTGGTGGTCAATTCTCTGAGTATGATGAATATATACCCATAATTGATAAGACCGTGGATGAAGGATGGAAGAAACTTGTTCCCTCTGAAGACCCAGATGCTTCTACAGGTTAGAGATATTAATTTTAGTCTTTACAACCTCTTGTTAAATAACTATCAAGTTGATGATACTTGGAAACGCTATACACGGTCAATTAGTCATGTACTTGATAAGGCTTATTTTACAAAGGAATTGGATACTTAGTTAGAAGATCTATTGCAGGGACATCTTCGCTACCAAGTGTAGAACAATCTTCAGAGAAGATTCCTGGTCGCATTTGGTCTATGCTTGTGGGCTTCTTCATAACCCTCCTTGCTTTTATCCACTCATTGGCATTTTTGGTGCCTAAGAAGATATGTATCTCTAATTCAGCACATGACACTAGTGCCTTACCTTCTGAATTTGTGCTAAAGGAAGAGCTAAGGGGCTCTTCTCCTGTTGGGATTACAGAAGTGGATGTGCTCCCTTCTGTATTGAGAAGGATGGGTGAGATTGAAGAGAAGGTTGATATGCTACAGACCAAGCCTTTCAAGATGCCATGTGAAAAAGAAGAGCTACTCAACGCTGCTGTTTGTCGTGTGGATGCGTTAGAATCAGAACTGATTGCTACAAAAAAGGTGACTACATATATTCTTATACTTTCTCGCTATAGGTAAAATTTTACCATTTTTGTGTTTTCATTTGCTTTTAGAACAGGTTTTGTTAAGTTTGTAGAGATGGCCAAAAGGGCATAACCCAGTCTGAAATCAAGAGTTTAAGTTTTGATTGAGTTTCTAGTCAGACTCAACTTGAGACTTATTGACTAAAACAATGTCATTTTGCTAAAATGACTTAGTTTTAGCCTCGACCTAATTGAGCTTTGGACTTCGCAAGTCTGACCGATCGCTTGCATCCTCGTAAAGTGCATGACTGAACATTATAACATATGGATGTGAATCTTCAGTATCTAAGTTACTTTTGCCTAATGTGTTCTAAAAAGATGTGGAAGTTCTCTTCTATTTTGCACTTCTAATTCATTTTACTTGCAATCTCTCAATACGTTTCTTGATTTCTATCAACCAACTTAAACCTTCCTCTTTTGCAGGCTCTGCATGACGCTTTAATCAAGCTAGAAGAGCTACTTGCGTACATAGATAGACAAGAAGAGGCCAGATTGCGGGTAAGTTGAAGATTACATTCTTTTGATGCTACTTTGAACCAGGCTGAAGTAGATCTCTGTTGAGTCACTAAACGAAATGACTTTTCTTTATGATTTGCTGCAGAAAAAGAAGTTTTGTTGGTGAAGAGAGGATATCTGTACAGGAGGAATTTGATAGGTTTTCAGTCACGTTGATACCACTTCGTTATGAGGGTAATGTATAGACCAGAACTCCTGTTACAGGTACATTGGAAGTCGAATCTAATAAAATAACTCGAGAATTACTTGTATATGCCAACCTAGCACTCATGACTCTGATGATACATAGATGAAAACTATGACTGATAATGAACAGAATATATATGTACTGTTGTGTAGTGGCATTCTTGGTCTGAGATTCCAAAGCACTGAAATTAGAGTTACACAAACGCTGGAAGTCAATGAAATAATTTTGAATTAATAAAATTTGAGTTTAAATTTAGAAAATTTCAGGTTTTCAGCTTAAGAGTCTCGTTTCTGTGCATAAACTTTAATGAACAATACTAGATGCTGACTTTTATCAAAACTTTTTTGTGGAACTTGCATATACACAACAAGGGTTAAACAGAGAAGGAAAACACAGTAGCCGCGATTACTCTTTAAACGTTTGATTGAGAAAAACGGTCATTATTGCAGTTCGAGAGCACCAACAAAAGTCCACCTGAATTATTCATTTAAAGAGGAATGTGGCAGAACCCAATGAAAAAGGAATGAGGTAGACAGGGTACTAAGTATAAAGCAAAAAAGACAAACATGTAATATAGTAAGTAATTTTGAAGATTAGATGTCATACATGGAGGCAAATTCCATTTATATAGTTATTGACGTGAGATGAATCCCAATCGTAGAGTTGTTGACGTATTCCATAACAATAAAATAGAGAATGGGATGTCTATAGCAACCAACTAGACTCTTTGCACCTAAACCCGTGAAAATATCACAATGGCAACTGAGGACTCAACTCCGTTGGTTATCAAAAGGACAAATAGGAAACTAAAGAAATGTGTGATTTGCATAAGTTAAAAAGGAAAAGTTAGGAGGCCAAAGGTAAGCACTCTAGATCCACATTCACAACCAATGTCTATGATTAATGCAAAAGACTCTGGTTTCATTTTGCCCACTTAACAAAAAAATTCAGTAATGAAAGCATCTTCCATAATATTCTTCACATTCATCTCCTTACTTCATAGATCTCCATACTCGGAGTGTTTCCTTTCCCATGTTCCATTTCTACTGTTGAAGTGTAGTAACTCAAGACTCTTTTATCCAATTCATAGTAGTCTTCCATCTTCCTTAATGGTTTCAAATCCAAGTCAATGAAGTTCACCTATGTAGTTGAAAGACAGATCAGTATCCAAAAACAAAAGGGCCATCATTTTGGGAGAACTAAATAAGCAATCACCTATGTACCATCTCATCCATGAGGAACATCGTACTTTAAATTAATCTTGCTGTGATTCAGAGATGAATATTACCCTGAGCATTAGTGACTATAACAAAAATGTAGTATCACCAACTGCATAATTAAAATAAAAATGTACATAACAAAATGATATTTCCACGGACAATTACCATTTCCAGAATGGTTCACTAACAGATAACTATTCTCAATACTCCAGCATCCTTCATGCCCAAGTGTGTGTGTGTGTGTGTGAGAGAGAGAGAGAGAGAGAGACTTATGACGACTTTAAACCTCATTGGCAAATTAGAAACATTAAAAACCAGCCACACGAATTAACCATAAAATCATGAATGGATATGAGAGAAGCTATTTACCTTATAATCAAAATTTTGATCCGTTGATTGTAAGTAAACACTACTTTGCACAGATCCCAAGTCATCTTCCCTTGGTCTAAAAGTAATCATTAGACTACAGTCCTTTGCAGTAGCAGCTATAAAAAAATTCTTCAAAATCTTCAAGCTCTCATCCATAGGAATAGAATGCAGAAAGGCATATTCATGTGTCACTCTTGCTGTATCAAATTCTTTGCATACAACACAAGGCTGGCACACTAAGTTATAATATACATGAATTGCCCCTTCAATGTCCAGTGTATCAAGTTTTTGAACTTCAAGAAGTTGATTCAACACTCCAGAACTATACACAGTCTCAGCAACAAGCTCTATGAAACTTGACGTCCGCAAACCCTTCTCTGACCTAATGACGCCCTCTAGTACATCTTCAAAAGCTTCTTCAGTGGCAGCATTAGTTTTCTTAGTGCCACCACCAAGTCCCCCAAGGACAAGAGAACCATTCAAGAACACACGGAAGTTGTTCTGAGGGGTGGTGTAAAGATCCTTGATGGCTTTAAGTATTCTTTCCTTAGAAGCAGAGAACAGATCCAACGGATTATACTTGCTTAACTCTGAAATCTGAAGATTAGCATGTCTTAGCCATAACAAAACCACAACATATAATATTTGTTACTTAATATCAAGGCTTCATTAATGAGGGAGAAATGGTGAATACATCCTCTCTATATATCTCCAATTAAGTTTGCTCTGCACATTATGATAAATTTGCCATGAGATCAAACACCATCAGGACAATTACCACTTGTTGCTGCAACTTAAGGGCTTGATGCATTCTAAAACGTGTAGTGCTCCTCTTAATGGAATTTCCTTCAGCTATGAACTTTGATACGGGGAGAAATCCACATTTGGGCTAGTTGAAGGAATGAAATTTATGTTGTCAATATGTGACTCATGGACACACAGAATGTGTCATCAGTCTGGGGAAGAAAAGCAACAAAAGAAAATCTATGAAAAATACCTTTATCTCAACAGATATGCAGGCTCCACCCTTGAGAACACCTAAGATGGAGACATGTACAACAAAATATCAGGCTTCAAAAGTTACACCACATTCATATGGTCCACTTTCAATAAGCACTTACACTAAAATTTTGCTTATAGCGAACAGAGACAAAACTTAGCTCCAGACTAAAGTTGGCATTTTTATTCTTCGTTCAACCAAAATAAAAAATCACATAAGTTGAGGTATTCACTATGCAACTAAACGTACCACAATTTATGCAAGAACATCAAAAGGTAACATTTGCTACCACAAGTATAATTCTAGACACTTTGAAGCAAATGTGTTACCATGAGGGAACACAGAATGATCGGACATGATAACCACATAATCTCGCTTCAAGTCAACCTTGGAAGCATCAACTCTCCAAGCAGGTCGCCAAGACAGGACATTCTTTTCCACAGCCTCCAGAAAGTTCCTTGTTACTAGAACACGCATCTGCCACAAAGACCATGCACACCCAACTCAAAAACTCATATTAGAGCTCAGTTTTAAACCAATTCAAGCCATACCCAGAAAGCAGCATACCCCAGAATCAACATATTTGGGACCCAACAAAGGGGTCATAGCATGTTTGACATAAAGTTGCTTAACTATTTCTCTATTAGGTGAAGACACAACTTTGTTAACATCTCTCCACATTAGCTTTTTTTTTTGTCTGATAATTTCAAATTCTTTTGAACTCCTCTGGGCCTGCCATTCTAAGCCGCTTTCTATATTCTCATTACTTTCCCAATCTATATGAAAATTTGTTCACTTGAAAGTTAGAGTTTCACTAGAAAACATAAAAAAATATAAGATATAAGAGAATGGAGATACAAAGGTGGGGGAAGATCCAATATAGGTGACCAAAAGAAGCTGGCCAGATGTACAACAAGGAGAAGAGTCCAAAATTAGGTTTTCTTGTTTTCATATTTATTAAATAAAAAAAAATTACATGGAGAAAAGGGTATACGTGACAGACACGTGACAAAAAACATTAATATAATGTGGTAAGTCACATCAAACATGTTAACCGAAAACTAAACATTGGGTTATTATCGCAACGAATTAAAAGTTGAAGCATTTTAGCAGTATTTTTTAAAGTTTGGACTAGTATTGTAAAATTTATGATTTTTTACAATTAATCCTTAAAAATATACGAATAAAAAAAAATATTGTAGGGACTCCTTAATTTTTATGTTATGTCATGTATTTTAACTAAACAGGTATAAATATTTCTTAAAATAATTAAAAATTGTAAAATAATTTAAAAGCTCAAAATTAATAAATAAGGCAAAATATGAAGCTCTTCCTTACTTTTCAAATTCTAATTGAATAACTAATTCAAAATTTTGTAAACATGAATTTTCAATTTTCTACAACAATTACGCACAAGAGAAAATTTCCTTTACTTATCAAAAATTTAAGTCCGTAAAAAGAAAATAACGAAGTAGAAAAGGGGAATTTTAGGTAAAAATTTGTTAAATTAAATTAAAATAACAAGTAAAATATAGAACTTAGAAATTTTAATAAATAAAAAGAATGTTTAAATTAGTATAGGAAGAAACGTGCAATAAATTAAAAATTTTATTCCTTTTTAATTTTTAATTTTAAAACCTCATAAAATATTTTAAATTAATTGATATATTTATGAAAGGATGATAATAGGATAAACTTATCTTTCTTTTTTACAGCATTCATATTCTTTTTTATTTTTTATTATAATTCTCAAAGTATTTTCTCAATTCATTTGTCTAATAGTTTTAAGGTTAATTGCAAAAAAATCCTCAAACTTTGTTCAATTTTGCAATTATAGCCCCAACTTCAAAATGTGACAATAAAATGTTCAAACTTTTAATTTTTTTTCAATTCTAGCTTGACATTAGTCTATCAGTTAAGTTCACTAACGTGACTTGTTACATGTCCAAAAACCCTAACTATTAATACACATCAGCCTAAATTAAGGGAAGAAATGCAGATCAAGAAAATGACATCGTTTCATCACAATAATAAAATGGCGTTGTTTAAAGAAAATGAAATCCTAACAAAATTGTCATTTGTTGAGTGCTTCCAATTGCAGCTTCTGGATCTTGTGATAGTCGAGGTAGTTGCAAGGAGTTTGATGAAGATTTTGTTCTATATAAGCTAGATAAAAGGCCAGTTTTCATAACAATTACTTTCTTATAGATTTCCCCTTTATGTCAATGAAAATCGCATGTAAATTGAACAAAAACAGTTTGTTTCTTTAGAATCTAGCATCAACTTGTTTGAGGTTAAAATATTCATAGTCTCTTTTCATAAGGAACATTCATGCTTGTTTCTTTATTATTGTACACTGTGGAGTGGCATGAAAGAATTATATGACCTCTCTTTAGGCTCCCAATTCCTTGAGATCACCATTGTCACATATATGAAGATGACACATATTAGCGCACTGCAAGGTAAAAAGTGCCAATAATAGGACATTTTTTAATATATGTTTTGGTTCTCCTTTTCTCAAAATAGAGATATTGAAAACGAAAGGGGTGACTACTGAGCGAGAGTAGCTTGGGGCTTCAGGAGGCTGAAGGCGTCGTCAGAATAAATAGATAATGAAAGGATGAGGCTGGGGCGTCCGGAGGCTGAGAACGTCACCATAACAAATAGATAACTGAAAAAGAAGGGGGTGAGTATTGAACGAATATGAATTAGGGATTTCATTTTCTTCAAATGACGTCGTTTTATTGTTGTGAGAAACCGACGTTGTTTCCTTAATATAAATTTCTTCTCTAAATTTAAACTGACGTGTGTTAATAGTTAGTGTTTCTGGACACGAGGCAAGCTATGTCAACGAACTTAACCAAAAGACTAACGTCAGGATATAATCAAAAAAATTGAAACTTTGAACATTTTATTATCACATTTTGAAGTTTGAGTTATAATTACAAAATTAAACAAAGTTTGAGATTTTTTTTACAATTAATGCATATTTTTAATATAATTTAAAATTAGTAGAAACAAAAAGTATAAACAAAAAAGAAATAATATACTTGTGCTTACTAAATCTTTGTTCAATTTCTTGAATACAATGTCATTTTCATTTTGTAATTGGAGTTCAAATGATATTTTCAATCTAAATTCTTATTGGTAATAAATTTTATAGTTAATTATTTTGTTATAGTCATAAATTTAGCTTATCAGTAATTAAAACAATATCCAAATACTGTATTTTCTTGTTTTATTTTATATAATATTTCAAGTTTTACGATTAGATATTTTTAAATGTAGTATCTAAATATTATTTGATTTTAAAGAATATTTCATTTTATATTTCAAAAATATTATATCAATTATTATCACAACTTTATTCAATTATATAGTGGTTTTTAATATTATATATATTAGGAAAACAAAAATATTAAAAAGTACAATAAATTATAATAACTCTAAGAATCGCTAAATATAATACAAAAGGATTTGTATTTAGATCATACCTCAATTTAATTGAGATAATATTTTTTATAAATTAAAACGCAAAATATATGTTATGCATTATTAATTTAAGGCAATAATACCCATTATAATTATTTATATAATATAATTATTATATATAACAATACAAATCCCATATATATATATAATTTTGAGAATTCCCATATTGTATGAAATGATTTATTGTTATTTATGATAACTATGATGTATAAATAATTATAATTTTATTTTCTCTTATATTAATATTAAGTAATATATACAAGTGATTGTATTTATATATAGTTTAATGAAGGAATGTTAAAGAGTTAGTCGGATAATTCATTAATTAATATATTATTACATTATGTCTTTACTCAATACAAATCCAGATGTCTCTCTCCCTTCGAATTTCTTTCCTTTGTTACTTGTCTCTCTTTGTAAGGCTCTTTCTCCTTTAGTTTGCTTTGATGCGTTACTGACTTCTCTCTCTCTCCATTTAATTTTTCTTTTGTTTATCTCTCTTTAGCTTTACAGTACACATCTCTCTCTGTTCTTTAATATTTTTTCCTCCTTTCTTAAAGAGAAAAAGGCTCTCTCTTTAGTCTTTGTAATTCGGTTAGTCTTTCTTAACAATAAAAATTCGATGAAACATGAAAGTAATACGCAAAGAAAAAGAGAGAATAACTAAATAAGCAAGATGGTGAGATGGAATTCACGACCTCCATCCAATATATAAACATCTTGTAAAAATTTTCTAACTTTTAGAAGTCATAAAAATTTTTAAAAAAATTTCTAATTTTAAAATTTTAGTTTTTTGAAAAATTCATTATCTTAAATTTTAGTTAAAAATAACGATAAAATATGTGTAATATAAACTAATCAAATATTACTAATATAAAAATTAGATTAGTTTGATTAAATTTGGCTTAAATTAATAATTTTAAATAATTAATGTCTATTAAATATAATTTAATTTAATTCGAGTTTAAAAAATAATTTTTAATCAGTAAAAATTTGTATATATGATATATATATTATTTTTAACCAATAAAAAAATTACAAACAAAACAAGAGAAGTCATATGGTATAAAGATAAAAGCATAAGTTTGTGTAATATTTGTAAGCATATAAAGAGACAACTAAATGGAAACACTTTATTCCTTGTCCCCGAGTCCATCAAGAAATCGTACACAGTTCTCGATTCTGCATTCCCTGTGGAGGACGGTGAAAAACATTCATCCTCTCAATCACTGTAGCCACCAATCTTCTGAGACAAAAGCGCACACAAGTCTTAATTAATCCGAGAAACAAAAGGGATTAGGGTTTTGAATTAAAATCAGGGAGAGTGAGTGAGAGAGAGAGAGAGAGAGAGAGAGAAGAGAAAATAAGAAGAATGGTGAGTGAACAAGACATGGGCGGTTGGACCGATCTCCTTCACTCTTCGACCAAGCTTCTGGAGCAAGCTGCTCCTTCTTCTCAGTTTCCTCCTCTTCAGGTCTCTCTCCATTTCTCTTTTCCGTTGTCTGTTCGTTTATTCACAAAGTATATCTGAATGTTTCTAAGCTATTTCTCATGTATGCCGAATAACTCGAAACCAGTCTTATAGTTTGTCTTTACGTAACAATGGTGCTCACAATTTCATTGCTTCTTCCTGTTCTAGTTGTTGGAAGACTAAAATTGGCTTATCAATGTTGATCCCATTCTCTTTTTAAAAGAGCATTTGTAACCTCATTAATGGATGGTGTTCGGAACCCCTTTGTTCCATACTAGCCATTATGGTTTCATTTTTGTTTTTGTTCTTGTTCAGAGAAACTTAGATCAGTTAGAAGCCCTATCAAAGAAGCTCAAGGCCAAAACCCTAAGGAATGAGGCCCCTTCTCAGTCTATTGCTGCTACGAGGTGATTTTCTAACACTTGGGATTATCACCCATTAAGCTACACATTATTTCCCCAGAAACCATGAGAGAATTTCTTATACACTTTCAGGAGGATAGAATTAAATTTTCCACTCTATTTTGCTTTGCATTCCATCTACCCTACTAAGTAAATATATGAAGGGCATATTATTTTCTTAATGTTTTACACTTTCACAGGCTTCTTGCACGTGAAGGAATAAATGCTGAGCAACTTGCTCAAGATCTTAAGTGTTTTGAGTTGAAGGTAAATATTCTTGTTCGATCTAGTTGATTTCTGTGGTGGATTAGTGCAAATTTCCTTTCAACTTTCCTTTTCTTATTTGTTGGTTTCTTTTCCTCTTTGAAGACAACATTTGAGGATGTGTTCTCAACTGAGGCTACAAGCATTGAAGAATATCTACAACAGGTAGTTTTGAACTCTTAATTATAGACTCGCATGTGACTTAACTTACCCTAAACCTAATGTATTTCTTTGAGTCTAATATTTGAGTTGTGGATTGTCTTCCATCACAGGCTTAAGTATTTTGCGTTGTTCATATTGATTAGTCATCAAACTTTTTGATGTTTAAACCAATCAAGTGTTATAAAGGTATTGAAATGACGTAGTGTGAAAAGGAAAAACAAAGATAAGTAGAATATAATAGGCTATAATTGATGCAGATTGTAGCTGGAACTTGAAAATAGGGCTTAGGGTTTGTAGAAAAACCTCTAAAAGCATAAAATTTATTTGATTGATAAAAGACACATAGGCAGCCTATTTATACTAGTATAGGACCTAATCCAACTCCTAATAGGAAAAGGAAATACTAATTAAAAGTAATATGCCAATCATATGATAACTATGAATCCAAATAACTTAAGAAATACTAAATAGTAAGAAATCCAATATTAACTAGGAAAACTAAACTAATTGCTCCTGCATCATGAAACCTGTGAATACGACTATGTATCTACTAGCTTATAAGTTTTGGTGCAATAGCGCTTAGAAAAGAAGGATAAAGAACATGAGAAATTTCACCTAGGAAGTGTGGCCCTGGTTTTGCATTAGGCAAGCCATAATGTTTCTGAATTAGAAAATCTTTCACTTCTCCTATTTCATGAAATATTTATGGTCAATTCTTCATGTTTCTGTTTTGTGTCTAGCAATTGCTTTTTGCATGCGATTCTCTATTTTAATTTTCTTAGTTAATTATTTGCACAAGTGAGAAATTGATTTTGTAATAAGTTATATTTTGTCTTCGATCATGTATATTTTCCAGTTCTATGCATGGTTATAGTATGTACGAATGTCTCCACTGCTTCTATATCACTTAGGATCACTCTATTTAGTAGTGATAACTGTTCTCCAAGTGTATTTCGTCTTACTTGTTAGATGTTGTCTTGATGCTCAATGGGAATGAATTAATTCTCTTTTTCTTTCAACCTTTTTGGTACAGGTTCATGAAATGGCCATGGTTTCTGCCATACAGGAAGCTCAAAAGGATAATATTAGAAGTTTTAATGATTATATGATGAAGGTTTTGGAGGTTCGTGTTGATTCAATGTTTGATTTGTTATAGTTTTCATTTCCTTATGGAATTTGGACTTCATGGATATAAACAATGGAGCAATGGGCTGCACTTTTAGCATGCATTACTCTTCTTTTTGTATGTTCCCGAAGAGATTGTGGGTCTCTTTACAACTTATCCTTATGCAACTTCATCTCCTCTTCAGTTTCCTTGACATATAACATGCAATTATTCAATTTTCCTACTATTTTGGCCTTAGTACATCCTTAAATGTTTAAGCGGTAGTACGCTATAGTCCATTGGGTGAAGGATTTATTTGTTGTCCAAAAGTTGCCATTATCAGAATTTTTCATGCATATCATTTAGAAGACTTATGTTTCAACTGTGGCCAATTTTAGATAGGCATTTTGGTGAATTGCCTTATTTTTGCTTCTTGATTTTTTGTTTACGTTTTTATTGATTGCTGTGGGATTGAATTAAGGAAAAAAAAATGACGCTTGTTCTAGAATTAGAATAGACTAGTCTTATCCATCCAACCTAACCTTTTTTTTTTGCTACTGTTCCCTCCTACTCTTTTTGATATAGAAATATGGGTAAACGAGTGTTATGGGGTTGTTTTACGAGCAAGTAATCTGATTTCAGCCCATTTATTACTTGATTTATGTCATCTACAAACATTTAATCTTGGATATCTGTTTTTCATTTTGCAAAGACTAGTTTTCCCCTTTTTAAAGTACGAACATACAAGTTGTCAAAATTATTGGCTTACCAAAATATCGTTCGAGTTTGTTTGGAAATATCTAATTTCAATCCTCCTACATATTGCATTTTCCTTATTTAGCCCTCTTTCTTTATCTGATTTTTCTAGTGCCATTGAAGAAAGGGTAAATTATATTTTAAATTTATAACTTTACTCAAATTTTCAATGCTTGCCAAAACTTACAAAAAAGATCAATTAAATACCTAAAATTTCAGTTTGTTTCAAATATATCCAAACATTAGCTCTGTTAACCTCAAGAAATTTTAATTTTAAAATATATTTAAATTTATTTTTCTTACATGTAAAATACTGTGATAGGTTAGCTTATCTGGCCCTCTACATCAACCACTCTAACGAGTGGAGTTAACGGACCTGAGGTCTTGGTTATATTTGAAACAAATTGGATTATGCATTTTATTAATTTTTTAATAGTTCTAGCTAGTATTGAGAAATTTTAAAATTTAAAATATAATTAACCCTTTAAAAAATTTGTAAGCCTTTCCATAAACTTAATTTAATAGAGATAATTTGTTAGTTTTCTTACTTGTATCTTATTTTCAATCTCTCCTAATGCTTTTCTTGTATTTTGTTTTCAATCTTTCCTAATGCTTTTTTTATGGAAGTCCTGCTATTAACATCATGCTAATAAATTTAGGCAATTAAAGGATATTATTATTCGAAGAATCTACAATGAGGACTTTATAATAATAATGCTATATATTGCAGGAAGATTGGCAAAAGGAAAAACGTGACTTTCTTCAGAGCTTGAATCGGATATCAACTTTGCCTAGAACTAACTTAGTTGATAGCTCTGGTCCTACACATCCAGGTCAATTGATGTCTATAACTTCCAGTTCTCAAGTTTCCTCTGGCAGATCAGACATGAAGCTCATACCTATAGCAAACAAGCCCATAGTGGAGAAAAAGGCCTCAGCATATGCTGCTGTTGTGAAGAATCTTAACAATGCAAGAGAGCGTGGCTTAATATTTAAAGTAAGGGTGGTTGTTTGTTCTTTCTCCATATTTCTTCCCGCGCACAGTGTGTGAAAGATTTATATTTTAATTGGCTTTAGTAAGATAAATCTTCATCTGAAGTAAGGCTGGCTGTTTCTTCGTTGCTTAAGCTTCTTCCTGCACCATGTTCTTGTTAGCTAGCTGATTTAAACACATATGTACTGACTTGAAAGACATTAGTAATCGAGCAAAAAGCAGTTATGAAGTGGGTTAGAAACGTGTGTTGATGTATACATGAAGGGGGTTGAACTTGAAGGATCTAAAAAAATGTTGTGGCCACTGAAACGATTTATATGTACTATGCAGAAGTTGAAAAATCTATAAGAGCTCCTTTGTACAACAAACTTTACCATCTTGAAATGCCCAAGAATTTGGTAATGGGGACTCTAAATTAGAAGCAAACGGAATCTTTGGCTGTTGTGCCTTTGTTTCTCTATCACATTGATCCATTAAAGAAGCAAAAGGGTTTCAATTTCTGTATGTTTATTATCTGCTGTTTATTCTTCTAGCCTGCAACAGCTTTCAAAGTTGTCTATGAAAGTTTGGGGCTTGAAACATCTGCTGGAAAATCAGTTAACATGCAGAAGATATGGCACCTTATTCAGGTAAACCTAAAACATTTTCCTGTGCTTCTTCTGAGGTCATCTAGTTCAGAACTTGTTTGTTTCCTTTTGAGTTTCTGTCATTAGGAAAATCTGACAACGTTAAATGTGATTGACAGACACTGTTGGGCGAAAACTCAAGTGCGCAGTGGAATTTTCCAAGAAAAATATCTTTAGTACTTGGTGCAAGGCGCCATCTAGAATGGGGGCATGAAAAATATATGATGGATACAATACAAAGTCATCTTGCACAGGTATTAGGAGTTTGGATAATTTTTCACATCAATCTTGAAATTGATATTTGCCATAAATCAGTTTTCGTTTCTCAACTCGCTAAAGTCTTGTCCTTGATGCCTTCTTACTTCTGCTCTTCATTAATGTTTTCCTGTTTATTGTGATCTTATGTCAGGCATCCCTTGGCGGAGCAGTTGGAAATTTACAAAGAGTTCGCGCATTTCTTCGGGTTTGTCTGGCTCTTACTATTTGACTTGACTTACAAGTTACGGCCTTCTTCCAAGATTTTATATTTTATATTTTTTCCTTTTGTGCAGGTTCGTTTAAGGGATTATGGAGTTCTTGATTTTGATGCAGGTGATATTCGTAGACAGCCTCCAGTGGATACCACCTGGCAACAAGTATGTTGTTTCAGATTATTGTATAGTTTTTAGCAGTTCAAAAATCAAGAATGAGCAGAGAACTTTGTTAGCATTAACCTTATTCTGAGCTTTTGGTGTGATTTCCAACAATAACTGTTTTAAATTATGGGTGCTGCTTGGAAACACAGCTGAACGCAAATCTTGAAAATCACTGCATATGGGTTGCCTAAATGGTCCTGCCTAAAGCTGTTAACGAATCGCCTTCATTATACATAAAATTCTACAACGAAGAGCTTTGCATGTTACAACTGAAATTGGTTAGCGTGGATTTTACTGTTCATGAGATTCTTCAGTTTGTTTCACTTGATTCTTCCTCTGAAATAGGAGTTCCCTTATCTTTGTGATCTTGAATCAATTAAAAACTGCTGAGAACGGGCCTCAAGGTCACCTTACATAAGTTAATAAACTACTCTTGCTCCTCTGAGATTGGGAAAACAAAATGAGTAGTGTGGTGTAAGATTTCAATTATTTGTATTTGTTGCTCATTACTAGTTTGTTAAGAAAATGTGACCATTTGGGCTTGTGCTACTTCCACATGTGGCAGGCTGTTTTGGGTTTCATCCTTTGTTACTTGTAAATTTGTAACTTAGAAGACCATTACATAAGGATGAATGTTGACAAACAACCATGTTATATATTGCATATATACAGCCATGGTTATGCATTCAAAAATTGGTTGATCAAGGGTGGTAACATTCATTGGATGTATTATTACTAGTCACTTTGACTCTTACATTCTTTCATCCTAAATCATGATTTCATGCTTAACAGATTTATTTCTGCCTAAGGAGTGGATATTATGATGAAGCAAGAAATGTTGCCCAATCATCCCGTGTCTCGCATCAATTT
>JANZLY010000004.1:16470646-16481480 GCA_026770305.1 Erythroxylum gonoclados | reverse complement strand
TGACTACATTCACATGTCCTCTACACAAGGAGTGGAAGTGAAAAACAGGGAGACCAATCCATGGACATAGATATAATATATTATTACTTTGCAAGTAAGTAATGATACTGAGGTGGGAATTTTGGACTTGGTTATGATGGACCATCAGGAAGAGGCAACGCAATATGGCTCCCGGAACAGGAATGACCTCCTTAGTTCCTTGCAGAAAGGAACTAAATAATCTCCTTTGCTCCCTCTCAACACTACCATTTCTTTCTTACCATTGCCCTCCAAGACCATAAGCTGGTTGTTATTGTAGTTGTTGATGTTCCTCACTATCGATGGTGGCTTCTGCGCTATGGGATTAAGAACTGTTGCTGTTCCTGCTATGCCCTTAGGCTTCCAATAATACTCATAAGTATTGAGGGATGCTGAAGTCGATGCCGCCGCCGCTTTTCCCGTGGCTGTCACGGCCTCTTTTGGTGGCGATGGTATCATCCTAACCCCCGGAGGCCTTGGTGGGAGTGATTGTGTAAGTGGGTTTATTGGTTTCGCTGCCACAAATTCCTCTTCCTCATATTTGACTGCTTTATTGATTTTTTTGGGGCATCTTGGGGTTATATTTGCTAAAACCATGGATTTGCTCGTCAAAGGTGCTAACTTGTGGACACTCATCACTCCATTCGGCAAATTTGGTGCAAGCTCCATCACAATCCTCAACTTTTCTTTTCCTCCACCTCCTCTGTCCCTTTCAACTTCCTCTTCCTCTTCCTCGTCATCGTCCGTGAGGTCAGCCTTCTCTTCAGGTTCTTTTTCTTCTTCACAGTTCCCAAGTTCTATTTCGAACTGCTCCACTTCACTAATCTTTGGTTCTGCTTCTACTTGCTCTTCTTCTACTTCGCTGGACCTATTGATGAAAGTGAGAACAAGCCGACCGTCCTGCCTCTCAGCACGGAAGTTGTTCTGTGATGGAACAGAAACAGCTTCAAGAACCAATCGCCCATTGTCACGACGACACCTCATGTGCATAGAAGCCCCGTCACGACTAGAAAGTGAAGGAATTGATGGAGGGAATGACTTGGGTGACGACTTCTGCCTGTTCGCTGCTGCAAGATTGTACTTTTCCACTCTCCAATCATCCATGTCAAACTTCTTTGCAACTTTTTCGTCTTTTGGTTTTTCTTCTTTGTCATCTTCTGCATCACCTGTCTGTGATGGCGGGTGTGAAGAAAACCCATCAGAGCCAGTCTCGGATCCCAGACTTTCGGTGCAAATTTGCAAACTTTTTTCACTTAGAGAACTTGCTGATCTTTTCAGAAGAGGGTGGACATAAGGAGGTGGCATGTCCTTGGAGTTCTGTTGTGACTTCTGTGACAGAATTGAGCTCCATGTATCGAATTGTCCAGGTTTCTTATCAACCTCGTTTTTGTTCTTCTCTTCTTGAATTGCGTTCCAGATTTCGGATTGGCTCAGGTGGGGTTCTTCATAATCATCATCTCCTTCAGAAGATGATGAGTAAGTAGACGAAACAAGGAATTGTTCAGATGAAGCAATTTTTTTGAGGGGATAGAAGCCATGTTGAGAAAGCCATTTCTTGGAAGACATATCAGCAGAGAGAGTCCTCCTTAGAGTAGGAGATTTAGTTTCATAGCAATCAGATCCAAGAATGGAGACTATCCCCTGATTCTTAGCCATCACGGTGACTTGTTCATTGAGAGATGAAGACAAGCCAAAGGTCTTGGCAGGGGACGGCATATCTCCAAGCCAACACAAAGGAGGAGAAACCAACTTCTTTAGCTGTAGAAAGAGTGATAAACAAAAATGAGAAAATTAAGAAAATTTTTCAAAAAAGGCACAAGATACATGGGTAGATGCTAGAAATGGGATAACATTGATTACCTTGAGGAAGGAGTTTATATTATAAAGCAGCAGCAGCAACCAACAGGAGGTCTACAAAGAGACCACTGAGTTGGGTGCTAGTTGCAAGTGAAGAAGAAGATCTAGAGATAGTTGAGTGGAGTGGCTGTTGCCTGTTGCCTGTTGGTTACTACTATAACAAGAAGAGGTGGTGAATGTGGGTATTTGTAGGAGCTGGAGAGGAACTTGGAACCGTGTGCACTTGGCCCCACCTTCACCGAAAAGACTACACTTTTTTTTCTATATTTCCTTTATCAGAAAGTGCTCATCCATAGAAAGGAATAAGAGGGCGTAAGCTCTCCTTATACCTACACTACACTCACTCTTCGCTTTAATTTATTGTATTTGTATATCCAAACTCATGACATGCAATTATTCTCATCCTGTATGTTGTACGTGGTCTTGGTCTTGGTCTTGGTCTTAAAATCTTTACAGCTTCACTTCAGCAAGCTTTTAAGCTTTACACTTATAAAAGATGGGTACAGTATTTAACTAATTACAACTTTTATTTAAGTACAAATCAAAATTAAAAATTATTTCATTCTTTAGCAAAACTTCTGTTGACGATGATGATGATAGTGAGATATCTTAAAAATAAAACGATATCTTATATTTAAGTTACCACACACCTATGGAAACATGATAGTTTACCTGCAAGCCAGCAATAAAGATCGTAAAATCTGTATCTTCCCTGAACTCTCCCGTTTCCATGGACTTTGTTCTTCTGTAAATATTCCATGCAATTAGTTGTTGGGCATATATACATGATTATGGTATTTGGCTGTCTCCTAAGGAAGATGGCAGTTGAAATAACCAATATTTTAGAGTAACAAGTTGGTGTGCCAGAAATGCCATCATGTGTTCTTTTTTTTTTTTTCTCAATTAGGGTATGCCAAATATTCAATATTATTAAAGGTTTTGGAGAGTCATCAATTATACGCATCATTTCTTTTATATTTTACAAAGAAGTTGTTTCCGTGACTTAAACTCGTAATCTTTCAAACACAAAAAAATAACTTTGTCAATTGTTTTAAAATTCGTTCTCGTCATGTGTAATTTTATCATAGTTAATAATTTCGTTAGTGATTTGATACCGAGCATCAAATAAGAATTCAATTTTGAAATACAAAAGTAGAAATGAATTGTTTTCACTCTATATAACTCATAAATTTTTATTTGATATTGTTAACCAATATTGCATATGAAATTGAATGTTTAGTCAATTTCATATGCAAATAAGTTGTCACCATGATGCAGAAATTCTTAAAATTATTCCAGAAATGGGTTCATTAGCACAACCAGTTCTTTCCCGTCTCCAGCCAGTTAACTCATCAGCAATATGTAGGATTTTTTTGACTGCCATTCAATTTGCCACATCATCACCTCCTCCACCTATGAATGACCTTAAAACTTCTGCTCAAGAGCAACTTGAATATATGCTCACAGAAGATGATGATGGGCCCCTTTTAACTGCTGATGAAAATATTAAATCTGAGGCAAATAAATGTGTGAAAGAACTATTCATAAGATTTAACAGTGTTTTAGAATCTCTATTATGTGAGCCCGTAGATTTTGGTTCTGAGGCAAGAAGAATAAAAGCATTTCAGCTTCATCTATCAGATCTGTCATGGGCTTGTCAGATTTTAAAAATTTTGGAGAGCATGAAGGATTTTGTCAATGGTTGGGTAGACGCATCACATAAAATTGTTCAGTTTGTTGAGCAAGCAAGTTCAGCAGCTGAAACTACTGAAATAAGGTTAAAGGTTGTGGAGGTGGCAGCAAAGGTTTTAGAAGCAATTGGGTGTGGCACTGTTATTTTACCTGCGCCAAAACGACTTTATATGTTGAAGGTTTGGCTTCCATTTGTAAGGATTACAAAACCTTTAATTGATTCTGTTGCAACTACCAGTGAGGAATCTGTGAAACTTAAGGTCGACAGTGAGCTCTGGCACTCCTTGGAATCTACATTTGTTTCAATAGTTGTTGCACTGCCATCAGGAGACCAGGCTGAGATATTGTCGGAATGGTTAGGAAATAAGCACATTCATTATCCAGACTTGACTGAGGCTTTCGAGGTGTGGTGTTACAGGTCAAAGATTGCCAAGAGAAGGTTGGCACATATTTGGCTCAATAGTGGTACAGTCAATTCACCTTAATCAATTAATATGTGATTTTGATTCCAATCTTTCGTCACACAGGGATTGTATTTAGCATTTATCGGCATTGTTTTGCAAAGAGTTGGCTCTTGGTCTTGAAAGTAACTGCCTAAGCTACAGCCTACAGGCACTTACCATTAACATCCATTACAAAATTGAGATTTCGCATCAAATTTGTAAATTATATAATGCAGAGCTTCTGCGTAGTTGTAAGAATCCTGCCATTTCTAGGATGTCACTGATCAGTGTGCTAACCAAACTCAAGGTTTATATTGACAATTTTTGTGAAGAATGGCTGAATCTAAACTAGCTATGTCATTTTAATGGCATTATCTTATCGATTTTGCTTTCTATAATGCGTGATTTATTGTGCATCTGAACTTTTGCCTGTGTATGGGTTTTGTCGTGCTCTTTGTTTTATTTTTGTAGTTTTAGTTAGCTCATCCAGCCCGGACATATAGTCGTGTGCTAGCCACGAGTAAAAGCTTACATCAAGAACATGGAACTGTCTGAGACACATTTGTGTGGCAGCTGAATACACCATGTGATGTGCATGTTATGTAAAGAGACTTCACAATAGGTTAGTGATGGAACAGTATATCATATTCAGCCATGTACCAAATACACACGCTATCCTTGAAGTAGAAGTAATCCTTTATACAGAAAGGAAAATATTATTATGCACCTCATTTGTCCTTATCAGCAACACTTTCCATTAGGCCACATATTATATATAGAGGAATAACAACAATCGGAAAGCTCGTTTTGCATTGCAAAATCCTAATGCTTCTCAGTTCATGGTTAGACTGCAAATGTTCATTTTCTGTCCTGCAGTATCTCCATGTACAGAATTTCATATCCCCGAGCTCTTTGGAAGCCACCAAGATTCCTGGTTTCTAATACTCTTTATTCCATTAATTACTCATGTTGACACCATATTTGCTCACAATAGATATACAATATTGGTATACCCCAATATCTGATTCTTATGACTATTCATCTTCCAAACTTACAAAAATAATAAACAATCCCCAACCATATATACTGTCAAAGAGTCCTAAACTGTCTAAGAACTCGATGGTTCTATGCCAATGTATAGACCTATACCAAGTAATTCTTTTTTTTTTTTTCCTTTCTTTACACTACCATACGTTTTCCCTGCTCCGTAATTATTGTGGGAACAGAAAGAAATAGTGGAAAAGAGATTATCAACCTATCAAGCCTCTTTTTACTCACTTCTTCATGTATACTGATCACGCCACGAAGTCTGGCAACAGCGGTGCAGCGAACCTCTTCCTGTTTCCAATGCTGATATTGTCGTAGCTAGTTGAAGAATGAGGAGCAGAAGTACTAATGGCTCCATACTCGGTTGGTTCAGCAAGTTCAACCCTTCTTCCCAGTTGAATGCTTTGGCTGGGAAGAAAACTTTGGTGAGTGGCAGATAAGGATAGGTTTTCACAATGCGGAAGGCCAAGAGTGAGAGAGACACCATTGCCTGAGAACCTTGGTGTGAACTGCTCTGCCTCGAACCTTCCGATTTCACCAATTGGGTATTGCCCAAAACCTCCAATAAGATTGGTCTGACCTCCCATGAATGAGTACCCATCTCTGCTCTGCCTCTCGTTTCCAAATTTCATGGGAACATGACCATTGTTTGCCTCATCAGGCTTGACATCCATGTCTATAGATGGGACTATTGCTGAGGATTGCATCATGTCAATGCTCCTAGGTTTCTTAGGACTTCCTTGTGTAATTCCTTCTAGCTCTGATGATCCTATGAGGGAGAAACCGGTCTGGTTTCCTACATTTCCTCCCACAATAGATGGAGAAGTCACCGAAAATGAAATTGCAGGAGGGTTCAGGTTTGGTGAATTGTCGAAGGACTTGAAGCTCTTAGCTTGGTTTTCAGTACCCGAACTCTTCTCTTGTGGAGCTGACTTTGAAGTTGAATCCTCATTCTGTTCACTCTTGCTTGTTTTGTCTTCTGATCCATTTTGTTCTTGTTCCTTAGTTTCCTCCAAATACATTTCTTCTACCATTGGCTTCCAA
Organism: Erythroxylum gonoclados; assembly: GCA_026770305.1. Lineage (NCBI taxonomy): Eukaryota > Viridiplantae > Streptophyta > Magnoliopsida > Malpighiales > Erythroxylaceae > Erythroxylum > Erythroxylum gonoclados. The sequence goes on along the minus strand of JANZLY010000004.1, from coordinate 16,475,379 downwards.
AGCCTAACCCGAGCATTGATGAACCAGTTAGACACCTGAAAATGAAAATTTAGAAGTATGATTGACCATAAGAACTGAGACAAATTAAATAAAAGTAAACGTCAAAAGCAGGGTAGGGACACGCCTGGCTCCTTGTAAGCCCTGTCTGTTTTGCTAAGATGTGTTTGTCTGCATCCTTTGGATAACTGAAACAGGAGTCCAACAAGTTGTTAAGAGTTGTTGAAACATTTGACGCTAGAGTGATCAAATAAGAAAAGAATGATTGAAATCACACAAGAAGATTGAACAAATAATAACAAATTTGAGAGCTTACGGATGGAGGAAGTGCTCAAAAAGCCAAGCGCGAAGAACAGAAACTGATCTTTCAGGCAATCCTCTCTGGGGTCTCCAAGCGTTGTGCTGGATCATTCCCAATTGCTGAAGTGCTCTTTGCTGTCGAAGTTGATGATCGACATAATTGAGCCTCGAACCCTCAATTTTCACTCCTGGGTAATCTTCTTCACCTAAGCTCTTATTTGCAGCTTTAATTTGACCTGCTATTGCATCTTTCAAGCACCGAAATTGCTTTGAGATTGTTTGAAGTGCAAGAGCTGTGTATGTCTTTCCAGACCCAATTCCTGCCACTTGCTCGAACGAAGAAATCACTACCTGCATTTGGTGATGGTACTGCCTGTACCTTTGCTCAACCTTCAGACAATAAATGAAAAGAAAATAGTTTCCCAATTAAGTGATGTAATAACAGGGTAATGGGCTTGAAGCAACCTATGAAACTCTTTTTTCAATTTTTTTTTTTGAAGAATTTGAGAAACCTTTGAAACTCTCCCGTTCCTGAAGCCTTGTAAACTCAGAAATTCGAGTTTTTAATAAACTCTTGTTTTTTATTTGCTGACATCTACTTAGACAATCCTTAATTTGTTTCGAAACTCGGGAAAAGATATGGTTTTCCATCAAAACCAGGTTCTAGAGAGGTGGGACTTCAACATTTTCAAAAAGTTTTAAGACCTCATCAGACCTAAAACAGCACCTGACAGAAATTTGGAGTCCATTTCCCTGAATGGGGACTCTGCCATTGAAAGAGACCCAACTCTATTTCATTCTATTCTCACAGCCCGCGAAACCTTAAACCCTCTTCATTTCCACTGTGGCCAAACTTCATCGTATAGAAAAGAAACATCAAAACCTCTTTGTACACGAGCAAAAACAAGTTTTTTTTGACATACCTCATCAAGCATGCTTAAGAGTTTAGCTTTCTTCATCTGAATTTCCTGCCTCTCTGCAGTAGTAAGCTCACTTCCACGTTTTCCACTTCCTTCCACACCACCTGACCCTTCACCGGCCGATGACTCTCCGGCGACCTTACTACTGCTGTTTGTACCAGTCCCACCATGTTTCTCTGACAACTCACTTCTTATGCCAGGGTTATTAACATTAACAACCTCATCAAGTAGCTCCTGAGCAGCCGTCAAGTACTTGGAGCTCAACAACACGCCTTGCATACCAGAAACTCCATTAGTCACTCCCGAAGTAGACGACCCCGACCCGCCAGAGACTCTCATATCTTCACCAGACAACGCTTGAGCCTGTGATCCGTAACCTGGCTGTTGCTGTGAAGAGAGGCTCAAGGAGAGACCCTGCTGAGCGCGTTGAACGTCACGCGCCGCCGATGCTGGATCAATTGAATTATAAAGATTGTAGTGGACACGAGGGATAAATCCATGCAAAGTTGAAGAACTGTCGTGGGAGTTAGGGTCCAAGGGAATTCCGACGAATTGCTGAGTGTTGGGTGTAGCGTGGGAGATGTGTGGCGGCTGAGCCGCGGCGATGGCGGAGTTGAGGAATACGAGATTACTGATCGGAGGAGTAGGAGTAGGAGGGCTCTCAGAGTATTGAACATAAGTAGGGTTCATGAGTACGAGGGTTTGAAGTCCTTCTGCTGATGCTGCTTGAATCTCAGGATTCCCGTGAAAGAACGTCGCCATCTAGTTCGTTGAGTTCTTTGAAAATATGATCTTTTAAGTGTCACCTGAAAAAACAGACTACGTCAATTACCTGGTCTTCACATCTACATATCATATTCTCCTACACACTTAGTATCCTCAAAATACGGACTTGGGACGACCCTTGTTTCTCTACGTGCACAAACGTACACATATGACTTACTACATATACTGGTTTTGAGTGGTTTTCAGATCAACACACCAAGGAGAGCTTAGAATTGATGAGAGTTTTAGGGAGTAAGGTGGGATGCTCAGTGGTTGCTGAGAAGAATTGCAAAACAAAGAAGAAGTTGAAAACACAGAAGAAGTTCGAAAACACAGAAGAAGTTGAAAACACAGAAGAAGTTGAAAACACAGAAGAAGTGAAAAACACAGAAGAAGAGGAAAACACAGACAATACAGAGATGAAGATACTCTAGTACGTCAGACAGTTAGTCAGTTGGAGTTAGTTACTGAACTCAACTGAATAACGGTTTCTACAAGAAACAAGAAGCAGTTATCAAGAGGCAGTTGGAGACGAAGGCTATAAATACTAGTCATAGTCGGAGACTAATCTAGTTTTTTAGTTTTGAACTTTCAATGTTTAGCTTTCAAGTTAAGATTCTGTATTCAAAGTGTGATATCTGAGAGCAAACTCTACTGTAAAAAAAAGCTCGCAATATCTTTCTGGTGAGAGAAAGAAAAGGCTGAGAGCCTGAAGAGGCTAAGAAGCAAAAAGAATACTTGTGTAAGAGACCTGAAGAGGCTCTGTAAGAGAGGAAAGAATACTTGTAATTTTGGAGAAGTATAGTGAAATCTCAGACGAACTCTGAGGACTAGACGTAGCCCAAGGTTTGGGGTGAACCAATATAAAATCGCTGTGTATTTCTTCTAACTCTTTACTTTAATTTCTATTGTTCTTAAACAAGTATATAGAAGTTATTTGCGATTTAACTACGTAGATATTTTCGTATAAACTTTTTGATATTCATTTAAGAGTTTGAAAAAGTTCGTTTTCAAAGAAATATCAAAGGGGTTTGTATTCACGAAAAGAATACACAATTCAACCCCCCTTCTTGTGCATTTTGTATATTGTACGTGAATTCTATAATAACAAGTGATTTACTTCAGTAACTATTAAGTTTTTGAATGAGTTTATGTATATGAATTTTAAATCAAGAGGCCATAGTATGGGTATTAGTAAGCAGGTTTGGAGGTATAGGATCTGGAGATAGTAGTAAAGAAAGAAATAGGTGGTGTGGACTATTAGCGGTGTCACAAGACTATTTTGGTTAACCTAATGGTATGGTTTTAATTACAAGAAAGGGAGCATCAGATAATGTATGGTCAACTGAGGATGTGGGATATTTGACTAGAGATGGGTATTAAGATCGATCCCAATATGGATGGAGGTTATTGAAGATATATTGAGTGGTGTAACTATAGTGGGAAGAACTGACGTGGGTCAAAACCAATTAGAAAGACATCAGGCATATAGAGGATATTGTGCAAGTTACAATGCGATTAAGGGTAAAAACAGACAGGTGGAACTAGTATAGATAATGTGAAGAGATAAACCATCTTTGATCATAACATCATTACAAGGAGTATGAAGAGAAAGATAATTCAAGTATGTGGTGACTTAATATCATGCCCCACTATGAAATAGCCATGTAGGGGTGTTGATGGTCTAAAGAGAGGCATAATGTGCATGTAGTTGCCAAAAGAAGTAGTATATGGAGCTTGTGAACATGTTTCTAGTGAAGCCGATAAGGATTGGACAACTACAAGTAAAAAATGGAATACCATTTAATAGTGCACCCTTGAGTACTACATCCTTAGTTATGTTTATGATAAAGACATGATGTAGGTAGATCATGACAAGAAAAGATAGATTGTTGTCTTCGATTATGGGAGGCAGTAACGGAAGGATTATATGATTCTTGAAGGTTTTGAATTGTATGAGTATTGAAAGGGGTACCATTGTAAGTTAATATAATTGAAGAAAATTTTGGATAAAATAAAGGAAAACAAATATGTTAAAGTCATGGCTCTAATACCATGTAAAAATTAACAATAGTAACTTAATTTTATTAAATGGAGATAAAATAAATATAAAAGTGCAAGATGATATTATGTGGTCATCCAATATTCTAAATATAAATAATTATCTTAATTTATGTTATTTTAATCAATCAAATAATTTAAAATTAGATGGTTACTTTAAATTATGAATTTCATGTCAATTTAAATTATTTATAAAATTAAATAGAAAAATAATTAATTGATTATAAAATCAAATAATTAATAAATTGATCCTTCCAATAATTAATATCTATAATTCTTATATGAATGACATTTTGAGCCATATTACAACTCTTAGTTAGCTTTATAGTCCTTCTACTTCCATTAATATGTTGTATATACACTTTATAACACAACAATATGTGATATCTTCATCCTTTACTTCAATAAATTGCATAAAAGTCATAAGTTTTTATTTTCTTTTACACAAATTTCATTTTTTAAGAGTAAAATCTTTTGAAATTACTTAAAATTTCAAAATGAGAACCTATTTTTAAATTTTCTTTAGGAGAGGCTTTACTTGCTTGTAATTGAAAAATATAAACAATGGAAGACAAGAGGAGCAATTTTCTATACTTAAATTGTTTTTAAAAGTTAAAAAGTATTAATAAAATTAAAAAAGACCAATACAATTTTTAAGGATAAAAATTCAACAGTTGATAGAGTTATCCT
>JANZLY010000004.1:15248786-15260011 GCA_026770305.1 Erythroxylum gonoclados | reverse complement strand
GTGTTGGCTAACTAATCTAGAAATAGATAAAATCTTAACTAAAATCCCTCAAATCAAGGGATATCATTAACAGCCATAATATCTATCAAATAATAATAGTGTTTATAGCTAATATACATCTTGACACTCCTCCTCAAGTTAAGGAATAGATATCTTCCATTCCCAGTTGGAAGTATTATCGTGAAAGTTGGAGTTGTTCAACCCTTTGGTAAGAACGTCAGCGAGTTAGTACCGTGTTGGAGCATAAGATAGACTGATAAGGATGCTTTTGTGGGTAGAACTTATCAACCCTAGTCACATTGAGTAAGCACCCATTTTTACGTTCAGCCACACCGTTTTGTTGGGGTGTGTCAACATAAGAAGAATCATGAATAATCCCTTGCTTTTGAAAGTAGTACGGAGTCATTGTGTGGTTGAAGTATTCCCTAGCATTGTCGGACCTAAAATTCTTAATTTTGACCCCAAATTGATTGTGAATCATAGAAAGAAAATTAGGGATAAGAGTGCTAACATCGTATTTCTATTTTAGTAAGTAAAGCCAAGTAACTCGAGTACAATCATCTATAAATGTAACAAGCCATCTCGCACCAGGAATATTTGAAATAGGAGAAGTATCCCATATATCACTATGAATCAAATGAAAAGGTTTAGAACTTCTTTTATTGTTGATAGGAAAAGATATACAAGTGTGTTTTGCCAACTCACAAATTTCACAATGAAAATCTGAAATGTCTAATCCTTTTCACAAGTTAGGAAACATGAATTTAAGGACTCTAAACGTAGGATGATCAAGGGATCCCTCAAATCAAGGGATATCATTAACAACCATAATATCTGTTAAATAATAATAGTGTTCACAACTAATATACAATCTCTACAAATAATCATTGGCATTATTTGACCTAAGACTCTTGATATTGGTCCCAAATTGATCTTTGATCATGGAGCAAAAATTTGGGAGTATGGTACAAAAATCAAATTTACGTTTTTAGTAGAAAAATCCAGGTAACATGAGTATAGTCATCAATGAAAGAAACAAACTATCTTGCCTCATAAACATTAGAAATAATAGATAGGCCCCAAATATCAGTATAAGTAAGAAAAGAACAGAGCTCCTTCAATTGCTAATCGAAAAAGTTACACGCTTGTGTTTAGCAAGATCACGTACCTCACGATGAAAATTTTCAGCATCAAGGTCTGTAAACAAAGAGGGAAACATAATCTTAACAATAAGAAATGATGGATGTCCTAATTGATAATGGTGAAGCAAATTTTTTTTTATTAAAGTCAATAGAATCTGATATGAAAGAAAGGAATAATTTGTGCTTAGTTATGTTCAATTTACTTAGTGCTTCAAGATAGTAGAGGCCATCCTATTCTCTAGCGAGTCCAAGCATCCTCCTTGAATCCTTGTTCTGAAATACACAATGACTACTGTAAAAAGTCACATTACAACATAAATCTTGGGTGAGTGTTTATATGAAAACATGGTTGGTATATAGTCTATGAACATGAAGAACATTTCTTAAATTTACTGATGGGCTTATTTTGACATCGTCTACACCAGCTATAGTTGTTAAAAAGTCATCGGTTATGGCACGATAATTAGCAATGAATGCTGACATGAAAGAGATAAAACAGGGAGGTGACAACAATAAAAGCTGAAATGCATGGAAGGAAATAAGGTGGAGCAATGAAGGCTGAACCAAAAAGAGAAAAAACAGAAATATGTTTTCAATGAATGCTGGAAATGACTAATCCAAGGAGCCTAATATGGCTCTAATATCATCATAGAATTTGAATAGGAATTGTATATTAAATTGTTTATAGTAGGCTTAGCTTATATACAAAATTCTAATACTTATAAATGGAAACTAATAATTCTAATATCATAATTTATGGGATATTATAATACAATATTTAATCCCATAATTTATAAGATGTTTTCTAATTCCATGATTTATGATATATTTTATATAATTGGACACTAATTGAAAATATAATTAATCAATTAATATACATGATTTTTCCTTATTTGAAATTCTCCATGATTTGCATCTTTTCAGTTAGTGGTCTAGGTTCCATATTCCACGATTAATGAATACATGGTGTGAGATGCATGTCATATAACAAGTATGTTAACAATTTAGTGGCGCATTGTTTCTTTTCTTTTTTTTTTCAAGCGTTGGAATTTCTCAGTAAGAAGGGAATGGAAAATTATTTGAACTATTCTTGCCTACTTCAGAATAATGTTTTTTTTTTGGGTCAAACAGAATAATGTTGACTATGTTCATATATTCTATACTCCATAGGGTGTGGATGAAGGATGGTATGATGGTGCCAGCATTGCTTTTGCTGTTATTCTTGTCATAGTTGTTACAGGTATTGAACTTGTGCTTGCAGTTTTCTTTTTCCTGTTCTCTCTAATTTCCATATAGATAAAAGAACATAAAAGAATGAAGTTGATATCTATACTTAGGTGTTCAACAATATTTTGTTATGTTGGATGTCACTATAGATCTATCCTTCCTTTTCAAATTCTCTCTTTCCTTCCAACCAATTGAAATAACATTGCTGAGTGCGTAGAGCTCCTCATTGTTGACCTAGTCTACTTTTTCTAGGCCATAAAATAACTGCTCTATAGGCATGTTTAAATAGTTATATAGATGTGTTTTTTTTATCAGTCTTGAGTCACTTCTTTGATGGTGGTTTTGTTGATTTACTTAATTTGGTATTGGGATTGGTTAAGTCCATGTCAAATCTATATCATTTGTTCTTCTTTAATCTTTCTTTATCTTTTCTTCTTTGATGACCTTGCTGATTTTACTACTGAAAGAGGATTAATTGCTTTTAGTCAAGTTGTGTTTGCTCAAGTTTAATGCACTCTCGTGCAAATCTTATTATATGGTTCTAGCACCCTTTTCGCATGGCATTTGGAACCCATTTCACATGGCATTTAAATCTCTAACATAGAGTGCATTCTCTTTACATTGACAATCCCATTCAACATTTTCTTTTTTGACATTTTGTTAACTAGCTGTAAGTGATTATCGTCAATCTCTCCAGTTTCAAAGTTTAAATGAGGAAAAAAGAAATATACAGTTAGAGGTATGTACTTGCTCATATTAGTGCCTTACATTTTTATTCATCTTCATATTAGCTTTCCGATGCATGTACAACTTTGTGTAGGTTATGAGAGCTTCAAGGATAATGAAAATCTCAATATTTGACATTGTTGTTGGTGATGTTGTACCTCTAAAAATAGGTGATCAGGTGAGCTTTGTATCTGTTGAGCTCAAATTGAGTTTGCATTTTGAAATTGACTGCAAGAAGCTAATACTTCTTGACTTTTTTGCTTAGGTCCCAGCTGATGGGATCTTAGTTACTGGTCATTCCCTTGCAGTTGACGAATCTAGCATGACTGGTGAAAGCAAGACTGTGAGTTCTCTAGCCAATTGTTTATTTCCTATTAGATCTTTTGAGTCTCTTTAACTTTGAGATTTGTTCTCTCTTAATATGATTCCTTTTGTAGGTTCACAAGGATCACAAGACACCCTTTCTAATGTCTGGCTGCAAAGTAGCCGATGGCATTGGTACCATGCTGGTAATTGCGTATTCTTTCTCCTTTCTCTTTTCCTTTTTGGCTTTTTTTTTGTCTACTATGCATGTAATCCAATAACTTTTGGCTTGATCCTTTATACCTGTTTATCCTTTGAGCTTTTTTTTTTCGAAAGTTAAAGTTTTGATTGATTAAAAGTAATTACGTCTAGAATACAAAAGGTTAAGGATAATCCAAAAAGACTACATTACAAAGAGTTGTGGTTCCTAGGAAATGTCTACTACTAAATATTTAGGGGTACTTATGAGACCACATAAACCAGTATTACTCCAATTTCCATCTTCTCTTCATACTAATTGCCATATTTGCTGCTATTCCTCTTGCTAACATGGCCAATCTGTAATGGAGGAAAATGTCATGAAAAACCATTTCTATGCTTCGGCTTTGTTACCTAAAAATTCTGCAATTTCGCTTCTTCCAAATGTAGTACACCAAAGTTGCCCAACTTAACTTAATTGTTTTAAGATCATCTACATTATGCACACTAAGGTTACCCAACCAAGTAACAGTTTCACTTCGAGAGTCCACTGGTCTGTCCAAGTTGAGAATAATTTGCATCCGATCCCAAACTTGCCTGATATATCTGCATTTAATCATAAGATGCTCTAGATTTTTTGTTTCTGTACTACATAACTCACATTGCAATGTGTTAATGGAGAACTTGATCTTGTCCCTCGTAAGCAATCCTCCATTGATTCCCATCCATAAGATAAATGAATGAGATGGATGGATGTCACTATCCTATACTAAATTTGTCCACACTAGCCTTGTGTTATGCTGAATCTGCAAAAGTGTTTTGCATGCTTTTGTGCTGAACTTCCTTGATTTTTCGGCTAGCCACTGAATTTCAACTTGTTCTCCCTCTTGACATCTAGGCAATTCTTCCATTATAAGGTTGGCACTTTCTATTGTTATAGAATGGCCATATCCATTGATTGTTTCTAATTAATACTCTCACTTTAGTTTCTAGACTCACCACCAATTTCAAGGGCTGAACATCTTCTACCTGATTTAGGGGACCTTTACAATGCCAATTGTCGTACCAAAAGGTCGTGCTTTCTCCATTGCCAATCCTATTGAATGCCTATTGTTGCATCCATATCCTTGTTGCTAGGATTTCCTTCAGGGTTCTTGACATTTCCTACCTTGGCTTTAAAATCCAAATTCTCTTATTCTTTATGAAAACATTGTGAATCCTCTAAGCTTTGTTGTTTGATTGGAATGATCTATTGAGGATAAGTAAATTGCATCTCATCTCGCCAACATCTTCCTTGAAACAATCAGTTGATTGGCTTGTCAAATAAACCAAAAACTAAAACAAATGAACTTTGTGCTCTGCTTGTTGCAAAGAAACTGCACATACATGCTTTTATGTAAGCGTGTGTAAATGAAAACTGTGGATTTTATGTGTTAACTTTTGTTGGTGGGTGGACTTATCATGATTTGACTTATTGATATTTGTCTTTTACACAAATTACAATTTTGGGATCTTTCCTTTGTTCTGTATGTAAGTTTACTATTTATTATATTTCGTTGATATTGTGATTATGATTTTGACATTAGTTATCAAAAAAATTTATTTTCGTTTATCCTATTCAGGTTTTATGTTATACTCATATCTTCAATTTGCAAAGGAATCCAACGCTTCTTTAGAATAAAGAATATTTATCTTCCTGTTTTATAGGTAACTGGTGTTGGAATCAACACTGAATGGGGATTGTTGATGGCAAGTATTGCAGAGGAAACTGGTGAAGAGACTCCATTGCAGGTTTAACCTTATGATTTTTGTGATGGTATTATATTGTTCATGGGGTCCACTTCTAAGAATAGACTTCTTACTTGACATAGGTACGTTTAAATGGAGTTGCTACATTCATAGGCATTGTTGGGCTTTCAGTAGCTATACTTGTGCTTGCTGTACTATTGGGCAGGTAAGTTGTTAATCTTCAAATAAGACTTATGACACTCGTGTACCAGCTTAACACCTAGAAATTGATTTAGATACTTCACCGGACATACGGAAAATCCCAATGGAAGTCCCCAGTTTGTTAGAGGCAAGACCAAATTTAGTACAACGATAGATGAAGTAATCAAAATAGTCACCATTGCAGTAAGTGCAGCTTATGGGTATGTTTTATGTTTATTATTATTATTATTATTTTGCATTGTAATTTTGTCACTGACCACAAAAACATTCAGGTAACTATTGTTGTGGTTGCTGTCCCTGAGGGCCTTCCTTTGGCTGTTACCTTGACGTAAGTATTAGAAATGAGAATTAAAACTAACCTTACATTTTCCAATTGCTTGTACATGCGTCATTCTTCTTCTTTCCAAAAACTGTTCTTTAGGCTGGCATACTCAATGCGGAAGATGATGGAAGATAAAGCCTTGGCAAGTATCAATTTGTTTTTTCATATTTATTGTCTTAGCTTAAACATTCTTGTTCCCAAATTTCTAACAGTAGCTGATCTTCAGGTCCGTAGGCTTTCAGCCTGTGAAACTATGGGCTCAGCAACAACAATTTGCAGTGATAAGACTGGAACATTGACCAAGAATGAGGTGGGTCTATGACATCAATTGATGCTCAATAGATTTGTCAGGACAAAATCTACTTGTGGTAATATTAGATATATGAGCAACTTGTGGCTATGTTTTAAGCTTTATGATATCTCGTTAGTTTTTAGATTCCCCCTTATTATGGATATGTTACTAAGATAGCAACTTCTTGAATTGAGGTAGGAGTAAGACTGCGTACTACTGAACCTTTTTAGATCCTTCATATTAGCGAGACTTTTATTGAGTTGTTGAAATATGTATTTAAATTTTCTTTAAGAATATGTGCTTCTATTTCTATTTGGCTGTAAAACTGGGGTTCACTCATAAATTTGTTGTTTTTATGTGCTAAGATTAATAATTTCACAATGTTTCATGGTAATGCTACTTTAGGAAGCCTAGTAAGTAGGATGGTTAACTGTGATTTGGCATCGAATACAATTCAAAAACTGTTGAAGAAGACAGAGAAAAATGCTTTATTTCTCTCTTACTCTTTTAGGTTACAATGCATCAAAATATATACAATAAGTCTTAGATACAGAATAGGAAACTACCTAATTTAGAAATAGAGAAAATCTTAACTAAAATCCCAAAAATTAAGGGATATCATTAACACCCTTAATATCTATTAAATAATAATGGTATTTACAAGTAATATACATCTCAACATTCCTCCTCAAGCTTAGGAATAAATATCTTCCATTCTCATTTTAGAAATATTATCATGAAAATTGGAGATGTTCAACCTTTTGGTAAGAACGTCTGCGAGTTGGTACCTTGTTGGAACATAAGATAAACATGTTAATCCCTCCTCCAACCTCTTTTTGATGAAATGCCTGTCAATCTTGATATGTTTCACCTTATCATATTGTATAGGATTATGAGCAATGTTGATAGATAGTAGATTTGTTATCACATTAGAGTTTATAGGGCCTTCCCACTTTACTCTTTAAGTCGTTTAGGATAATCTTCAACCACAACATCTTACACAAACCTTAAGCAATTGCTCTGAATTCTGATTCGATAGATGATCTAGCTACAACATTCAACTTTTTACTTCTCCATCTCATAAGATTACCTCTAAGGAACGTACAGTACCTAGTAGTTGATCGTCTATCCACTATAGATCCTCTATAATCTGCACCAGTGTAGACATCAAGGGTAAAATCCTTTTGTCTTTTGAACATGATTCATTTTCCTGGATTTCCTTTCAAATATAGTAACACTCTATAAGCGGCTTGTAGATGTGACTCCCTCGGATCATGCATGAACTGACTAATTACACTTACATTGTATGCTATGTCTGGTCGAGTATGCGCAAGGTAGATGAGCCTCCATACAAGCCTCTGGTACATTTTCTATCCACAGGAGGTTCTTCTTTTGCTTCTCATAGTTTTTGATTAGCTTCTATAGGTGTAGATATCGACTTACATCCAATTTCCCCCGTCTCTTTTAATAAATCAACCACATATTTTTGTTGGGATATAAAAAACTGCTTTTTGGAGTATGTCACCTCAATACCTAGAAAGTACTTCAATCTCCTTAGCTCTTTTATCTTGAATTCCTTGACCAATTGTTGTTTTAGTTCTAGTTTTTCTTTTTCGTCATTCCCAGTGACAATGATGTCATCCACATACACAAGAAGTGTTGTTACTCCCCCTGCAGATAAGTGCTTTGTGAAAAGAGTATGATCACCTTGACTCTATTAATATCCAGATGTTTTCATAACTTTGGTAAACCTTCCAAACCATGCTTTTAGTGATTGTTTTAGTCCATAAGGGGCCTTCTTCAACTTACAAACTTTATCCCCCTTTTTTTTCAAATCCTGGAGAGACATCCATGTAAATTTCTTCATCTATGTCTCTATAAAGAAATGCATTCTTTACATCGTATCGTCAAAGTTGCCAACCAAAATATGCTACTAGGGATAGCAGAATCCTAACAATGTTCATTTTTTCTACAGGTGCAAATGTCTCTTGATAATCTACCTCATAAGTTTGAGTATATCCCTTAGCTACCAACCTTGCTTTATATGTCTCAAGTGATTCATTAGCCTTATACTTAGGTGTAAAAATCCATTTACAACCGACTATGTTCTTCCCCTTTGGTCTATCCACAATCTCCCAAGTTTGATTATTTTCTATAGCTGTCATCTCCTATTTCATAGCATTTCTTCATTCTCTTTTTGACAATGCCTCAGATACGGTAGTAGGGATAAAAATGGTGTTGAGGCTGGTAATGAATTTTTATAGTTTGGTGACAGATTTTTAAGTGACACATAGTGAGACAATAGGTAAATGGGTCTTTTGGTGCATTCTCTATTACCTTTTTTTGATAGATATATGACGGTGCATGTCATCACTAAGTGGTTATGCTGACTGTGTGCTTAGGATTGGATCTGATCTTACCATGGGGTTCTTGTTAAAGACTGAGTTGGATTCTTGAACTTATTGCAGGTCTGAAATCGTCCTCCTAGTATATACTTGTGAAAATCTCGGAACATTATGAACAACCTGATCTGGAACTTGAGAAGATATAGTTTTAGAAACCTGGGCTAGATTTGGATTAGATTCTACAGAAGTAGGAATTGATGATGAACTCTGATTTGATAAAGGAACAAACTCTGATGGAGAACCAGCAAGTGATATTGACCCTACTGAACGACTAGGGATATCAAGGGTACAAGTACTCTAAAAATACTATCTTCTAGTAGGGATGTAGTCTCCCCCTGAAGTTTGGGCTGTTTGAAGTATGGTTAGTGCTCTATGAAGGTCACATCGACTAAAACATAAAGTTTTCTAGTTAGAGGATTATAACATTTTTAGCCTTTTTGTGTAGAAGAATAAGCAAGGAAAACACACTTGTTCTCAGAGATCTAATTTTCCACTTTGGTGACTACGAATTTGAAAAAAGGTTATGTAACCAAACACCCTAGGAATGATTCCATTAGAACTTTGGATAAAAGGTTTTGAGGCCCTCCATAGGACTTTTATTGGATAAAACTTGTGAGGGCAATCTATTGATCATATGAGTAGTTATGAGGAGACAGCCTCCCCCAATAAGATTTTAAGACATTTCATTTCCCTGGAAAAGTAAGGCCCTAGTCACATTGAGTAAGTTCCCATTTTTGCGTTTAGCCACACCGTTTTGTTGGGGTGTGTCAACAAAAGAAGAATTATGAATAATCCCCTGCTTTTAAAAGTATGGAGTCATTGTGTGATTGAAGTATTCCTTAGCATTGTTTGACCTAAAATTCTTAATTTTGACTCCAAATTGATTGTGAATCATATAAAGAAAAGTAGGGATAATAGAGCTAACATCAGATTTTTGTTTAAGTAAGTAAAGCCAAGTAACCTGAGTACAATCATCTATAAAAGTAACAAACCATCTAGCACCAGAAATATTTGAAATAGGAGAAGGACCCCATATGTTACTATGAATCAAATGAAAAGGTTAAAACTTCTTTTATTGTTGATAGGAAAAGATATACGAGTATGTTTTGCCAACTCACAAATTTCACAATGAAAATCTAAAATGTCTAATCCTTTGAACAAGTTAGGAAACATGAATTTAAGGACTCTAAATGTAGGATGACCAAGGCGAAGATGATAGAGCCAAATGGTCTCTTTATTGGAAGAACTAAACAAAGACACATATAAGTTATTCATAATACTTTAAGAAGAATCAAGGAGATAGAGGCCATTCCTTTCCTTAGCAAGTCCAATCTTCCTCCCCGAGCCCTGATCCTACAAAACACAGTAAGTAGGAGAAAAAATTGCAAGGCATTTAAGATCATGAGTAAGTTTTTTTATTAACATAAGGTCAGTTGATAATTTTGGCAAAGGAAGTACATTTTTAGGAGTGACGGTAGATGTAACCATGATGTTTCCTACACCTGCAACGGTAGCCAAGGATCCATTTGCGACTTTGATCTTTCTATTACTAAGGCAAGGGTTATAGGTATTGAAAAATCGGGATGAATGGCTGGAATCAATTATCAATAAATTGGTGTAGGTTGTATCCGAGACATTCATGCAAGTGGAGAATGAAAACTTACCTGAGTGAGCCAATGACCAAGCCCCAGATGGTTTTTCATGGGATTCTAGCAAGTTTTATAGTTTTTCTATCTCCTCACTGTTGAATTCGCCATTATCCAGCATCACTTCCTTATTGAATTGTTTTGTTGTGAGCTTGAGGTTAATTTCATTGCTGGAACCTTGGTTGCCCTCTATAGTTTCCCCACTCATGGCTTAGTGGTTTACCATTTAATTTCCAGCATCTTTCTTTGGTATGTCTCAGCTTCTTGCAATATGTACACCATAAGTTGTCTTTGTTATCCTTCAAATGAGGATTTTTGTCAGTCCTTCCTCTCTCCTGTTGATCTCCTTTTGATGCTAGTGCAGTTCCCTTCAATTGTTGGAACTTTGAGCATGATGTTTGTTCCACTCTCCTCAACTCTAATTAACGAGATTGTCTCTTTCAATGATGACATCTCTTCTTTACCAATAATTTGGACTCTTACTTGGTCAAATTCTAGGTTCAAACTAGCCAAAAAATCATACACCCGATCTTTCTCAGTAAAATTCTTTAGGATTGCTGCATCCTCCGAACATTTTATCTCAAATACTTGATAATGATTAAGTTCCTACCATAAATTATGTAGAAGATTGACATATTTTGTAACATTTTTATCTCCTTGTTTTGCTGCGCCAATTTTGATTTTTACCTCATAAATTCTGGTTGTATCACGATCCTTTGAATAGGTACACCAAATAAACTCCCAATTCTCCTTTGCAGAAGCAAGAAACATATAAGTGTCACTAATGGTAGAATCTATCGAGTCCCAAATCTATGACGTAATTATTGAATCCTCTTCATCCTATGCTTCAAATGCTGAGTCTTGCTTTTCTGGTCCATTTCCTGTGATATGGCTAAGTCTTCCTTTACGCTTTAGGTATGTATGAATGAATTGAGACCACTTCAAATAGGTTTTTTTCATTGAGTCGATAGGAAGCTCTAATGTTTCGTAACTCACCAGTTTTTTAGACATAAT
>JANZLY010000004.1:14194047-14204077 GCA_026770305.1 Erythroxylum gonoclados | reverse complement strand
ACAGTTTGATGTGTTATTTTGATTAATTAGTGATCCAGTCCAATCATTATCAGTGTAGCCTAATAACTTGTTATCTTCTTCCCTTTTATATTTGATTCCAGTAACTTGTTATCTTCTCCCCTTTTATATTTGATTCGAAACTTGTTTATTCTTTTATAAGTAACATAATATTTATTTGCGTTTTTGAAATCAATTTTGTTTTGATTATATATAAATCTAAAGACATAACTTAAAGTTTGTAAGATGTCTGGCCTAATATTAGTAAGATAGATTCATGTTCCAACCAGATTTCTGAAGACTTTTAGATTTGCATTTTATGTTTCATCATGTTTTTGTAACTGCTCATTTAATATCAAAATAGTATATATTGACTTGTAAGACTTCATGTGAAATTTTTTTAGCATATTTTAATATAGCTCCACAATAGATGAAAATCTCACCTTTAGATTGTTTTACTTGAATAATAAGAAAATATTCCATTTGTCTAAGATTGTTCATCTTAAAAGTTTGCATCATGACATGTTTAAATTCGTTAGCATCCTTAAATTTATAGTAGTGTAGATTAAATCACCTACATATAGACATACCACAAGAAAGTCATAATTACTCCTATTTTCCTTTTGTTCATAAAAAATTATTTTGTTGGAGATAGGAATCAATTTTCATGTTTTGTGCATATGGGGCTTACTTTAAGTCGTATAAAGACTTTTTAAGGTGATAAACTTTGTCTTATTGACCTTTAACAATAAAACCTTATGGTTGTTCTATTTAGACTTTTTCTTTCAGATCATCATTTAGTAATATAGACTTCACATCAAGCTAAAGTACTTCTAACTCGAATTGTGAATCCATAAACAGGACAACTCTAATAGTCTTCATATGAATAATTGGAATAAATTTTTTTATAAAATTAATTCTAATTTATTATGAATAGCCTTTTGTGATTAAGAGAGCTCTATACTTTTGAAGCTTTCATCTTCATTGAATTATGTTTTATATACCCATTTTAATATGACCAAATATGTTCTTTTAGGCATATCCGCAAGCTTTCATATATTTTTCTTTTCTATGATGGTCATTTCATCATTTATTGCCTTTCTCTATACTCCTTTCATAGTTTTATCAAAATACTATGATTCATAAGAGAATAAGGTAACATTACTTGAATCATAAATATTAGTTAATGAATGCACATTTCTTAAAGGTGAGACAAAATCAAATATTGAGGCACCGATTTTAAGCTGATTTAGTAAAAGAGATCTCTTGCTTGAGTTTTCTCTTGTAATTGACTTATGTATAATTTCATGCTATTGAACATTAACAGATTTAAGAAGAATATAACCTTTAAGTATGAATTCTTCATCCTTCTAAGTCCAACTTGCAAACTCATCAAACACAATATCTCCGGATATTTGCAATTGATTTATGTTTAGATTAAAAAGATGATAACCCTTAGATTTATCAATATAGTTGATGAAAATAAATTTTTTTCCTTCCATTTCAAACTTCTCTTTATTCTGAGAAGTATTTAGAGCGTAGGCAAAGCAATCAAAATTTTTTAATTGATCTATCATTGATTTGCGAATCTAGGCTTCAAAAGAGGTTTTATTGCGACTGCTTTATGCATAAATGATTAAAAATATGAATAGCTTTGGCTCATAAGAAATTAGGAAGGTTTTTACCTTGAAACATTCTTTTTGCCATTTCAACAATTGTTCTATTCTTGCACTCAGTCACTTCATTTTGTTGTGGTGTGTTATGGGTAATTAGTTGACTTCAAATTTCATTTTCTTGTAATATTTTATGAATGGCTTGTAAATATATTCACTACCATGATCTAATCTAGGTGCCTTTAATTATCTTCACTTTGTCTCTCTATATTAAAAACAAACTATGTAAAGTAGGAAAAGCATTTGAATTTTTGTTTAGACAATACAAGCACATCATTCTTGATAATCATCAACAAAAATGATACAATATCTTTTGCCACTAAGAGACAAGATCCTTGATAAGCCCTAAATATTAGTTTGTATAAGTTCTAATGGATCGTGTGCCTTGCATAAAGATTTGAAATTAAAAGGTGATGTATTTTATCATAAGTGAAACCCTCATAAACTTTGTCAAATTTTAAGTAGACTAATTACCATATTCTTCCTTTTTGAAAGTTGTAACCCTTGATAGTTATGACGTCCATACTGCAAATCCTACAGGATAGATTTATTAATTTATTTTCTCTTTTTAAAACTAAATTATGATTTTTCTTTAAGGAGAATGGTAAAATATTGTTGAACAAGTTTTACTTCTGCAATAATTTAATTATTTTTCTTATCAATGATAGTACATAGATCATCATCAAATATTAGTTTATAAGCCTTCCTTTGCATATATCCAATGTTTAACAAATTTTTACAATACTGAGATTATATAAAACAATATATATGATCTTCTTACCACCATATTTAAACTAAATCATAATGACACTTTTTTCTTCAATATTTATGATTTTGCTATGACCAATGTCAACTTGAGGAAAAAAAACTTCATTAAGTTGTTAAAATTGCTACAACCAATTTGAACATATCAAACATCTCAATTTTGTCGTGTAATACTAATATAGGGAAAAAACATCATTTTTCTTTAAAAAATTAGTTGCTTCTTTGACATCTTCCTTTTTATCATTTTATTCTTAATATTAATAATTTTTTGTGAGTGATTTGGGATTTTATACCGCTTAAATCTAAAGTAACAATCTTTTAATTAGTGATTTGATTTTTTGTAATTGATACAATCTTTACCATTTTAGTTAACATCCTTATAATTTTCATATCCTTTATAATGTTGACCTTTTCTAGATTATTAGCCCCTTTCTTCCATTGGTCTCCTTTGCTAAACTTCTTCTCTAATAAGTTAATTTTAGACTGAAACACTTGCTCCAAAGGATGCTTTTCAAGCTTGAGTATCTTATGCTAATGTGCTTCCAATGATCCTATTAACCTATATATAGAAATCTAGAATAAGTCTATTGACTCTTCAATGGCTACAACTATATGATCATATTTTTATGGTATGCTTCTCATAATCTTTTGGACTATTTTATTTTCTTCAGTGGTATCTCCAAAACTTTTTATTTGGTTAATAATTTTGAAGCTTATTAAGAAATAATCTTAAACCTTCTCAGATTCCTTCATATCTAGATTATTAAAATCTCTTTAGAGCTTTTGAAATTTAACCAAAATGATTTTGTTTGATCCTTGGAACTCTTTCTTTAAAACATCCCATGCCTTTTTTCCTTCTTCATTTTAAACATTTTAGGATGAATTGGCTTGCACACACCTTTTTGGATGATTTATAAGGCTAATGCATTTGTTTTTACGATATATTTTTCCTTAAGGTGGCTTTGGATAACCACTCTCCACAACATTCCATAATTCTTTTGGAATCAATATTATCTCTATTTTGAAACTCCAGTAATCATAATATTGAATATGGAAATTTGTTCTATAAAGATGGAGAATAACATATTGATAGATGCCATAAATGTTTTAAAAAAATTTATACCAAAACTTATTAGCATTAGTGAGAGTTGGTAGACAGTTAGGATGAAAATAAATTGAGAAAAGTGTTTGTGAAAAGCAGTGTTACTGCTACTATAGGATTTTTGTATTTCTAAAATATATGTTTTACTCTTTTACAACCTTATAAGTATATCAAGCCTATTTATAACAACTAAATGAAATTTCTAGAGTACACTGAATACTAGGAAATGGAGATATAAAGAGGTTTTCTAGGAAATATAAAACGTCTTCTAAGAAATACAAAAGGTCTTATAGAAAATACAAAAGGTCTTATAGGAAATACAAAAGGTCAATTTGAGAACATAAAGAGTACTTCCTAGAAAATTACAAATTAGTTTACTCTTCCAATAAAATCAACAGCAACTACACCCATTTTAGTAAAAGAAGTTATTTAAGTTAAATGTATGCACTTCTTTATATTGTATTCTTACAAAAAATTTAAATTTCAATGAAATAAGAGTTATTATTACTAATTTATTACCAAATTATTGATGGTTTCTGTTATAATTTAGAAAAAAAGTATTTCAAAACGTATTTGAATTCCATTTTAGTTTTGTATTTATAATCCATATTCTTATGTTAAAAAGTTGGTATTTTTTTATTAGTATTGCGTGTTATTACAAATTCCATTGAAGGTATTTCAAGCAGACATGAGCCCTAGTTATTTAATAAGATTTGAAGTGGACATCACTTATGAAAGCTATGAATCCCAAAAACAACGATCATAGATAGTAAGTTCAATTACTATAGACAAAAAGAGCATAAAATATAAAGTTGTTTAGAAGGAGAAATATTTTGTGTGTCGGTATTTACTTTGCAATATATATCATGCATTGTTACTAAAAGGAATAAGCAACATGATCTACTCAACTATAAATAGAAAGCTTGTTAGATTTTGATAACGGAATTTTTTAAACAAACCTTTTTCGTATTTTTAGATTATCTTATTTATTTTTATTTAATAGTACAAGGATTGTAAGGATTTTGGCTGAAGGTATATTTTACCCTTATATTTGCATTAAAATTTAAGTTAGATCTAACGTTTGATAACTCGTAAAAAAGACCTAATATTTTGAAAAACATTTAAAATAGCCATTTTAAATTTTTGATACAAATGTTAAGGGGCAAAACATACCTTCAACCTATTCTATAAGTTTGAAAAAACAAGAGTCATTAATTTGAGTCCACTTCATTCTTCACAGAATAGCATGAAAATGTAGAGGATAACAAAGGATTTCTACACTTCAATATTATGAATATCATGCAATCCCACTAGTTAACTAAAGACGTAAATATCTCACTTTCACTTGATATTTTCTTGAAGACTAACATACAACCACCAAAACTGTTGAATGTAAGAGATTAAGCAATTACCCTGAATAACACTTTGCCTTCAATAAGGGCATAAGGTATAGGCCCAAAAAGTCGTGAATCAATTGAGTCATATATATTATCTCCTTGAATCCAAACATGCCCTTCGGGTACCTATCAATAAGATACAATTGTTCAATAAAAAGGGTTAAGAACCTTAACATTAATGAATATATACAGCATGAGATTACGTAATGAAAGGGTAAATAAATAAAGATCGAGTAATGAAAGGGTAAAAGAAAATAGATATTTAGGTGATCTTGAGAGATTCATTTGGCACTCATCATGAAGAAATATAAAATTACAAAGCTGACCTTCACTCTGCATCACAATATAGCCTCTTAACAAGTATGCTTTCCAATTTCCATGTAAGAGAAGAGAAAAATGCAAAGGAGAGGAATGTGAAAATTTCAAAACACTTCATCACCGAATATGAAAATCACTAAGCTCATACTTCGTGCACCAGTATGAAATTAACATCTGCCACTTCCTCAGCTCAACAACCCTATTGACTGTTGAATCAGTTATGGGCATTGTAGCAACAGCGACAGGGAATGAAAAAAAGGAAACAGTACAAAATTAAACCACGTTCATATTGTCTTAGGCTCAACAGACACAATCCCATGTTCCCCAATATAAGAACCCTCAAGTCCAAGAAAAAATGTAAATGTTAAAATAATCGACATTAAAGATTGTCCATTTATTTGATGAAATTGAAAAGAATAAAAACGAAGTCTATAACTGATACCTACAAAATGAATGAAACGAGATAATGAAAGAAGTATGATAAGATACCACAACAGTGCGGGAGCGGTGACCAAGAACAGGGTCGGGCATGAAAGTGACGGAATGACCCGCCATACCCACGATGCGCTTTGTCAAAATCTTACGAGGATCAAGTGGTGATCGAACCACCACCACGTCCCCAGGACGCACCTTCCCAAAGCGTTGGGACAGGTGTTCTACTAGTAACACATCACCCGTCATATTCAAAGTCGGGAACATGCTCGGCCCGTATGCCTGCATTCATTTCACAAGTGCGAAGAATAAGAATTAAAACGAGAGAGAGGGGGGGAGACGAAAGAGAGAGAGAGTAATGCAGTAGTATGCATACGAGAGTGGGTGAGCAGAGGTAGGTGTTGGTGATGTGGAGCAAACAAAGAAACCTGGCAACTAAGGCTGTTCTACCAAGCAATTCTTGTATTGCGCTTCTCCATTTACTCATCAAACCCGCCACCATTCTCAATTCAATTCTCACCCAAACCTCCACAATACACATTACTGCTTTCTCAAGTACGCATAGGACCAGAACAGAAGAGAAGAAAGGGCGAACTCTAATGACGGTAGTTGCAACCTTAATTAGTAAAGGAAGGACTTCAAATAACTTCGTAAAAAAAAAATAAGACTTAAAAACTATTTTGCAAGAGAAGAATTGAATTACTTGTGGCTTAAAATGTTCATATTTTTTTTATAAATACTTAAAAAAATTAAATTTCGTTCTTTTAAAATTATTTTTGATTATGTAAAAGAACTAATTTGTTCCTTTTGAAACAAGATAACTCTTACTTATGCTAGTTTACCCTTAACGTTTCTAAAATAGAGCAATTTGCTCAAAAAATATTAACTCCGTCTAATTAATCTTATGTCCCTGTTAAATTTGTCCGTCTAAACATGTCATGTAAGGTTAGTTTTCACGTATATATAGATAATAAATTCTTACTTTAATATTAATTATTAAAATGTTTTCTACCTGTACTAGTAAGGAATGTGCAGCATAAAACAATACATGACAACTAAAGTTGTTAGACATGGATTACCAAACTAACTAAAACTTTTACCAGCTTGAATATCCTTCTCCAACACTTGAGGAGTTACAAAAAACACTCTTTTTGTTTTCCAAAAACACGCCCTTCTTGAAGGACTCAAGTGACCTGTCATATCAATTGTCCACTTCTGCAATCAATTTTCCAACAAATTAAAAGTTCAGTTGCCCAATTCAACAAAATGTAATGATATCATTGTACTAATGATGGACAAAGTATCTTACTTGTGGTATTCCCACAATGTTATGACATGCTTCAATTTGTTGCATGACAAGTGGCCGAGAAGGAGCAGCAAAGACAATTTTGCCTACCACGAATATAGACCAAATTCAATATGCAATGAAGCACTAGACAAGAACACAAAAAGTTCTTTTATAATGGCATGCAATTAGGTCCACCATTTTACAGGCCTAAACCTTTGAAAATTTATTCATTTATGAAAAGTAGAGAATTTAACTACAATACTACTTCACTAAGGATTCTTTACATATACTCCCAACCTTGAGCAAAAGTCATTAAACATTGAGCTTCAAACTCCATATAAATGTCAAATTACAATAAATCAAGCATTAAAAATACATCAATTTCATTGACAACTTATATCATATTATCAAGCATGATTTGACAAGACTTTTCTTAGCAACTTCTAAGACCACTTACAATCGTTTATTAGTTAGAGAAACCAAAGATTGGTTTACAATTAACCCCTTAGGCCAGGACAATATAAAGCATAAAAGCCAATACTTCTTACAACCATCTAATGGTATCCTCATAAACATCAAACCTACTATGCTCTATCCTAAAAAAGGAAGAGTGGGAGGAGATCATGATTGAATCATTATCTAACTACACTTAGTAGTGCAAAGAGGCTTTAGGAACACAGCATCCATAGTTTTACCATCCGGAAACCATCTGAAGTAGTTATACATAACAACTGCAGCAATTAGAGTCTTTCCGAGTCCCGTTGGCAACACAACCAATGTGTTTGAAAATATTGCCGTCTTGGATATTGCAAATTGATAGTCACGAAGAGGAACATTAACTGTAATGCAAGAACTCATTGTAAAAGGCCATGTTAGAAAACCTTGGATCTACAAAAGCTAAAGACAATAAATATTAAACCACTTAAGAAGAGTCAAAAATCAGACATAAATCATCTTCACCGCCAATAACTTGTTCATCATATCCAAATTCCTAAATATGGGCAAAACTAAAGATGGGCAGAAGAGAAAACCCGAACCTGGGTATATCCAAGTTTGAGCAGACTGAGCATCAATCTGAACGCAGCTGGATATACCATCATCTCTATCATCAATCCCAAGCTTCCCAACAAAACTATCAAGCGTCGATTGCTTAACACAATTTCCAAACACTTTCGGGGTGAAATGGGAAGACTTAAAGGTAGAAGGGTTTGCATTCTTTTGACATGACACATCTATTTCTCTCACAGCTGCTTCCCAATCAATTTCCTCCTCCTTCTGCTGTACATACGATAAAATCAAATATTTTAGAGTAAATTCCGAAAAAAAGAAGAAAGGGATGTTGAAATAGAAATGTTACCAAGTCGACGCCGTCGTTGTCGTCGATGATCTGAAGGTGTGTTACAGAAGATGACATGTAGAATGGATCTAGCTTTGCTTTCTTCGAATTGAAACTCTGATTGGACTGGATTGAGAAAGAAAAAGGATGCTGAAGAAATTGGCGGCAAATACTTTCAAATTTCCATATCCGTTTACTAAACCTCTTGCAAGAGATTTAGTTTGTTCGACGACATCTGGAATGGGATTAAAACCTTTGAATAAAAAATCACTAGCAATGGTAACCTAACCTTCTTCTAGTACTACTCCTAGATTGTAAGGTTAAAGGGTAATAACAAGTAGTTTAGTGGTTATGAACACTAAAATTGTGTAAATTAGTGCTGCTACTCTTAAGTGAGGAGTTTGAGAGAAAACTCTTAATGAAATTATTCTTGAATGCTTGTTTATGGTTATGTAAACATAGCTAAAATACTTGTCACCTATATGATCATTAGAAGTGGTGCCGCTTCTAGGAAGAGTTTAAGGTAATATCTTGTATATGATCTTGAACTAGGATGGGCACATGCCGATAATAGTGCTAAAATTGTAATGTGAATTAATTGAATGCTAAGATGGTTCATGTGTGCGATATGTCTGAACTTTTGTGAATGATGGTTTAAGCAATGAGCTACTAATCATTTCTTTTGGATTTTATGATATGTTTATACTATAGGATGGTTTAAGGCGAAAGCTATCTTCCTTTAGGCATGATTTTTTGTTTGTGTTGTGTTTTTTCTTATGTCACAAACTAAGTGGGGAATTGTTGGAAATTAGTTTGTGATATTAGTAGTTAAAGTCAAACTTGGAAATGAAAGGTTTTTTCCTTTTCAAGAGTTGTGACTTGTTAACAGACGTTACTGTTTTGAAGGGTTGCTTCCTTTTCAAGAGTTATGATTTGTTGTGAACAGAGGTGATTGTTATGAAGGGTTGTTTCCTTTCCAAAAGTTGTGACTTGTCATGAACAGACGTGACTGCTCTAAAACCTCTATATATACATGAGTTTTAGTCAAGATTAAAAAGTTTTGAACAATTCTACCAACACAATCTCTGCATTCATAATTCCTGAAGAACATTCATACTCTTGCAACTTGAATGTTCTTGTGTTCTTTATATCCTAGAAGTATTTTGCCTTTAATCCAGTTTGCAAGTATAGTAGGGGCAAATAACACTTTAAGGAAAGTGTCCAACACGCTTATAACACTTTAAACTTTGTGTTTTGATCTCAAGTTCTCTCAATTTTCTACAACACCATTTAATTCATTGTTCATCCTTTGTTTTGTTGACTTCCAACCCTCGTTCTATTACAAATCTTACTTCGACCAACCCACCAGACTTTTCAGTGATGGTCGTACCATGGCAGACGGGGACTCTTATCATCATACTGAACATGCACCCTAGCATTTTGCAGAGATGATGTGAAATGGAAGTAGTGACAATTCGATGCACGAAGTTGGACCTTATAACGTTAAGCAATTGTTTCAAACAACACAAACACTAGATAACATCTGTGCAATAATTTCTGATTAGAAGAATAGATTCAACTACTGAAAAAAGCTGCTACTTCCACAGTTGTTTATGCTATGTAACATTTCGTATTTCTTTTTAATTATATATAGTCCACATTTGTTGATGTTACAAGTATCTTATGATATAATTGGAAGATTATTTTTTTAATTAGTTTCGA
>JANZLY010000004.1:14041954-14053407 GCA_026770305.1 Erythroxylum gonoclados | reverse complement strand
CATTCCTTGAGTGGAAAACTAAAAACAATTAATCCCCTCCATCTAATCTCCAATATGCTCTTTGCATGTGCCTTGTATCCCAGAATTCCGTTCTCATACAAAAGCTTGAAAAAGACATGATGTGAATCCATCATAACAATTATTTATGGGTTCTTAAGTTTCATCCTGGTAAAGGGAACATTGCCTAGAAGATAAGGAATTCTGAAAAGCATTAAGCAGGATACAAGCTTCTATGTTTCTTTAAGCAGAGAAATTTTTCCCATCAAAGTAGATGCTTAACATTTCTCTATCTTTTATCTGCAGGCGGCCACACTGGCAGCAATATTCCACTCTATGCTTAAGTATAAAGAGAACATCAGTATTCCATTTAGTCATGGGGCCGTTTTAGTTTACACATTTCATTTTCTACCAATAGGAGCTTCAGTCAACTTTAAGCTCTAAAATGAAAACTCTTAATGTAGGCCAAGTTTAAGGGCAGAAGTTTAACTAAAATATTTTGCTTCTGTTTCATGAAAACTAGAATAAGCATCCTGTTTCCTGATCACGACCAAATGAAAACAAAAACTGAAAATTTGGGTTTGCCAAAGCAGCAAGTAAAATCTTTCAAATGACAAAAAAGAAAAGAAGGTACCTGTACTGCAAGTAAACCAAGGAAGCATGGTTTGTCAAAAAGATGAGCCAATAACAGATGCTTTGGATCTCCCTGCATACAGAGACATAAAGACGTTTGCGTTAGAAACCAAGATTGGGGAACCATGCTGCTTGGTCCAGGGGAAAAAAAAGAAACTGATACATAATTCTATCATGCCATATATGTCAAAACGCCTATCCTGTAGGAAATGATTTAGGGAAATAATTTTAAATGAATTAAATAAGACAAGAAGATCGATCCAAATGAATTAGGCTTTTTATAAAATGAGACAAGAAGGTTATTCCAAAACATGGTTGTGAGAAATTAAGCAAGAGAAGCTAAAACAGAATAGAGAACTTGCTGTTATTGTAAATAGCCTGTAAAGGACGTCATTCATTCCTCCAGTTTCTTCATTGAGTGACTGAAAGTGTTTTTCAACAGTGTGTTTAGCTATGACGTTCTGAACTCGGCTATAAAAATAATCAACCATCCATTTTGTCATCTCTAAAGCTTGAGAATTATCTGCGAAAGTATATTGATCCAAGAGACCAGCCAAGATCTGTGAGGTTAAGAAGAGAGAAAAATCATCACATAACCGCTTGGACGTGAAGTATGATTGCATGAACGATACAATTAAAAACAAGATTCCACCTTATGAATTGTATAATAAGGTGCCCAGACAGGTTTTATAGCCTCAAAACGATCAAATTGCTCGGAAGGAAAAGCAGACAGGTATCCTGTGCCTATTTTTTTCTGACAGACAGATAAAGCAGACACTACCGCAGACATTTTCTCCTTGAGGGAATCATGGTGAGTGCTAGCCCACATTTTGGCCGATGCACTCAAATAGTGCCCTTCAATATAAGAACAAAAAGAAAATCACAGGGATTATTAGATTGGAGTAACAAATTTTAGTTGAAGCTTGGACAATATTGCAATAATAGAAGTTGAGGTGCCAAGTCCTATGTTCATGTGTGGAGACAGAGTCAGAGGTGCTGCAGGTCCTCCCAGATGAACTCCACTGGAAATTTAAAGGCTCACAAATTAACAACCTAAAGTTTCCGAAGCAATGACTTTCAGAAGTAATGAAGATTAATGCTAGTAGAGTGTTGTTACTCTATAGATTATAATTGATGGACACATCAAACACATCCCCCAAAGCTTTCTGAGGTGAACAATTATATAATATGATGAAAGAAACGAATAATTTCACCAGCGGTGGTTATTTCTCCACAGATCATAGAATTCAGAAGCAAATCTAAAGTTGATTGTTAGCCAAAATATGATGCAAGAAGTGTTCTTTTGAATAAAGAATGATGACTCATTCTGTCAATAGAAACGGAGGAAAAGATTGAACTCCCTAGTGGCCCGAATCTATCTTGCCACTCGGAAGCAGTATGGAAATTCTAACAGTGAACAAGGATTTAAAGGAAATGAAATGACATCATGCTCACAGCAAGAAGTATGACGCCGAATCAAAATGAAACTAACCAACGAAGTGGCCCCGTAGCTCACAATCTGAGGCCTCCCAGCCGCCATATGCAGTGCCTGGGGTAGGCAAGCCTGCGGTCTTCCTAAAGCTCCAGACCAACCTGTCCAAATCCAACATCAACAGGTACTCTAAATTTGTTTGTTGTGCCTTCCAGTGCATTGAGCTCGAACCCAATCTCACATTGTGCAGTGAAACTTCCTTGAGGAAATCTCCAGAGGATTTTGAAGGGTCTTTCATCTTCCTGTACATCATTGCCCAGCTGAATTCTTCTTCTCTCAATATTTTTCTTGGTAGCAAATTAGCCCAAGCTGAATCATCGGTTGGCGTCAAATGATAGTATTCAAACATTTCTTCTTTCCAGGTATCATTCTTTGACGACAAGAGTTCATATCGAAATGTATGTGATGACAGCTGTGTAGGAATGTTTGTACATTCCTTACTCATGACACGACCGCAAAGCGCAGACACAACAGCGAACACAAAAAACTTTAGCATCTGACAACCGTCCATTTTGCTCTTGTTCTGAACGAATTGGCCCAAATTCAAGTGATTTAAGTCAATATCAGAACTTTCAAGACTAAAACAGACTTTCAAGGCTCCAATCCAAGTGATTGTAATCAGAAGAAAACCAAATTTGAGTTCAAAACACTCGACTACTTTCCAACTGGATAAGACTTAGGACATCTGTTTGATCAAACGGAACCCAGAAAGCAGGAACCTTGAAGCTTATGAAAATTGGACAAAGGGCTATGATCAGAACAATAATTCAGTTGGAAATCAAGCGCGAGAATAAGTAAATAAATATACATATATGACAGAAGTCTAGCGAAGTAGATAAGCACTAGGGCGTAACAAACAGCACCAGAAATACCCGATTAAAAGCAAAAGTAATCTACCGCAGAAAGAAAGACACACGTGAAGCCTATATATGCACATACAAATGACAAGGAGTCAAGAAAAGCTGAAACGAAAAGCCCCACTAAAAGTTATCATCATCTCGTGAAACGGAATAATTTGATCCCGATGAATCAAACTATATAAATACAATAATATATACAGAGATATTTGTGGACAGAATATGATCACGGATACACTGTCGATATTCGTGGTGGGTAGGTGTTTTTTAGTTTGACTAGGAAAGGGAGAGGGAAAGGACACCCTCTACTTTGAAGTGAGCGTGTGATAGTAATTTCTACACGCCTTCCAGATCAAGCCTCATTTGCCCATTAAATTAATGATCGGACGAAATGCTTTGGAGGCACTGAACTAGACTTCTTTAATTCATCACCATTAGAGCCTTCTCAACCCAACCTGTCAAGGGTGTTGTTCCTTTTTCAACAAAGAAACACAGCCATTGAATTGTGTAGTGCTTATGAAATTATTGCCCAAGTTTTCTCCTCTTCAATCAAGCCACCATAATCATTACAGTCAATCATATACTCTAGTTGCTTGAACTGGGTAAATGGATATGATGAAGGAATATACTATAATAGATGAATTCATTTGAATTTGGGATATTTGTAAGAACAGCTCTTGATTTTTTTTTTCTTTTAACAGATTCATATCTTTTAAGGTATGGTATTGGCAAGAGTTGTTTCATGTCACTCGCAGCCAGCTTTCCGTTTTCTTCTGTCCTCTCTTGTGGTGGGACAGAAATAGCAGGCACAAGTTGCCAGCAACTGTCTCACATTATTGAGAGAAAGACGAAGACTTTCTCCCCTTTATCTCATTGTCTTCCATCCCTTCCTTTCCATATATGCGCACACACAAATATTGAGCATCAAAGCTTAGGTGTGGGAGTAACTTCCACATCTTATAAACTACAAATGTTAAGAATGACAAGTGTGCTCATATAATTCTTTTTCTAAACCTTTTATCAGAAAGAATACCAAGACTAGGCATTTGATCTACGCTTCATTTTGCTAATTGGTATATCAAAAATCCAAATACAAATATAAATCATGTTAATATAAGAATATCTCCTTAGTCAGTTTTAAGAATTTTTGCCTTCAACCCTCCTTATTCCGACGTATTTGGGATAAGACTATTGTAAAACAGTGGCATGATAATTATGGGAGAAGCAGAAGATCATTAAAAGAAAATAAGACCCATTTCATTATCTATTTAATAATCCTTTCACTTATTCTTTATCTTTAAGTTTTCGATGCTATCTTCAAATTCTTTTCTATCCTTACTATTCCCTCCAATTCATAATAAGTGTAGTTTTAGATACATTTTAATTATTCAAAATAAGTGTCATTCTTGATTTTGTATGCATGTTTATAATTTTACTTCCAAAATTAACCTTTAATTTCTCTCATCTTAATTACACAGATCACAATTTCAAGACAGTTTATAACTTCACGAGAGTCACGAAGTAACTTCATGAGAGTATTAATAAGGGTATATCTATAATTTCATTAGGTTTCTTAATAAGCGTGCATTTTTCTAAAACGACAGTTATTATGAATTGAAGGGAGTAATAACAAGAGCATGTCTGCATATTCTTACTCTCTTGGATGAAAGGCCTGACAGAAAACATTGTTCGAAGGTTTCGTGCACAGTTCAAGAAACATAAAGAAACCATAACCGTTGCTCAACCATTGATTTGCTTTCCACTACCAAAATTTTATAAACCAAATAACTCCTGTACAAAAATTTAACAAGAGACTCGGTGTAATAATAATTCAAAACTATTTTAAATGCATGGGTATTCCAAGACTCCAAACTCGTAGACATGTACGTGCTTTGCCAACTGCCTGCAAGATAATAATGTTGACTAACTTCCTCACTTCTGGCAAATGCTCTAAACCAATCGAGCACTGACCATTTCTTGGCATTCTTTTTCATGTGTATGTTCTCTCTGAACTTGCGTCCATTATTGCTGTAAATTATCATGCTTCAAGGGAATGAAAAAAGAAAAGATTTACTAGTGTAAAGTTCATGGCACGAATTGAAGATAGTTCAAGGGAATGAAAAAAATGAGATTTATTAGTGTAAAGTTTAAGATTGAACGGAGTGTTGCAGTGAATCTTTTTATGCGGAAAACTATGTAGTCTGGCAAAGGAAAAAAAATATCATCTAGCAAACTTCAAGCATATTGGATGCGAACTACAAATGAGATCGACTTCGTTGATGCAAAACAATGGCAAACATTTGGTAAAAAGACTCTCATACTCCATCTCCCTTAAAAAAAGTTATACAACTGTCACAAGGAAAATGGCCAATTGGCAGAAAGACTAGACACGGGTGATTATGGGAAGAAGAATAGCTGAAGATCTTTCAATTTAACTAATATAATTGGCAAAAGAATCACAGAATAACACCATGGTGGAGTGCAGAATCAATTCATATACACCACTTTCCCATATAATAAAAAGCTTGAAAAGGGGGGAGTTTAGAAATGGGGGATTATGGGCAGAAAAATGCTGAACATCCTTCAAATTAAGTCATATAATTCAATTGACTAGCAAACAAATCCTCGAATAATACCATGGTGGAATGCAGAATCAATGCACTGACACCACTTATCTGATGTAACTAAGAACTCAAAAAGGGATACACAACAAGCTAGAACTGAAGAATATCTGAGTTAGGGTCTCACAAACTTACAATAGTGACAGAATCTTCTATGCATTTGTCTGTAGAGGTAATGAGCTTGTCACACTCTTGATTTGGTCAAATGCACAGCATAATCTGTGTCTTTCATCTAATGGCATATTGATTTCCCCCGAGATCTACATAAACATAATGGATGCAATATCATGCAAACTGGTAGAAATACTTCATACATAAATTGCACCAAGGAGTTTTAACAAAAACAAGAAATAACGTTGATCAACAGATTATATCCATCCATGCCAAGTCAATAATGCCATTAGAGAGTCAAATGTCAATAAACCCTATTAGTACAAAATCATTGATGCATATTAATGGTTAGTGATCTAAACATGACACTAGAAACATCACAGTCAACATTATGCCTGCTACATCATCACTCCCATAACATTCCACTGAATTTGGCCAAAGGATTCTTTCTTTTCGAGTGTCATTTTCCCAGATGATTAATGTCTTGCCACTTCAAAAATTCAAACAAAATCCAGAGGAAAAAACACTTCAACACATTTCTGAATCAACTACATTAAGTTTCACAGATTTTAAAACTATACCTGCAAAGAGTGTATACTATGGGAAATCATATCGATTTCTGCCCTCATAGATGTAAGCATATGCTGAACCTTAAAATCTTCATGCATTAGTTGTAGGACAGAAGCAATAGCATCGATCTTGTTCAAATGGTGTTTGGCAAGACCATTGTGATCACCAGATAAAAGTGATGAAGTACTTTCAGTTATGAATGATCCCATAATGTTCAATACTTGGCTTAAGATTGTTTTACTTCTGTCAAAAAAGAAAAAGCTAGGTAGAATATAATATCGCCTTGCATTCACACAAGTGCAAGCCATAGACGCACCATTTCTTTCTGGACCACACTGCATAAACATCAGAGTACTCAATGAGCCATCATAAATGGCAACATGGTGAGCAACAAATTTGTCAAGCAATTATGATAAGCTGAGTTGTATAGGTTAAATGAGATTGGAGAAAGATACCTATAATTATCTGAATTTCAAAACCATGAATAGAAAATTATGCATACTGACAAGGGTTTCCAGCACACATCAAGGTAGCCGAGTGTTCAAACAATAAAATCCACTTAATATGAAAAGAATAAAGGCATACATAAAGCTCACTGACAAACTTGATAATATGTGCATTGTTGGCCTCAAAATCATAAAAGTCAAAGCAATAGATGTTTGAGTTCATCAATTTTCATTCTAAGCACATCCAATCAAACAGGGAGTCTATGCACATAAAAATAAACATAAAACTCAAAGCTTTAGCATCTGATATTCATATGAATATTTGCATCTTATGGTTTCTAGTGTGTTGATAGAACACAATACTACATTCACATTGCTTCTTAAATGAAATGAATTTTAAAAGAATTATATTGATTTAACCATCTTTTTTTCTGGCTTACCTGAGATTTTTTGTATAATTTGGCTAACCAAATAATCACATAATATATCTAGTTCTTTTGAACTCTTTTATGCAATTCACAAATTATGATTTCAAAAACCGGTGTAGTTTGAAAAGAATCTATTTATCTTATAATTCATTCTTCTTATTGACTTTGTTTTAGTACCAATTAAGGATTTCATATATAGCTAAAGAAGTACTCATAAACAAATGAAGAATAAAAGGAATTTTAATACAAAGCTCTCCGTAGATAGATTAGGCCAGAATGAGGCAGTTCCTAGACAAGATTCCGTTATTAATCAATAGTGTTATGTGCCATCACCTTTCTGCAGGAACTTGTATTGGTGGATGCTGCTCAATCTTCCACTCTAGAATGGATATAATCTCTATTTAGAGAAAGTCCAAACTCAAAGACAAAGCCATAAACCAAATTCAGGTCTATCACTCCAGTTTCCTGTTTCCTTTTTTGGTCAATTAGGAGGCTAAAATCCTAAGTCACAAGGTGGAGGACAGCAATCCACAAGACAGATGAGCTAAAACTCGTTGACCTCTCTCCAACTTTTCTTTTGAAGAAAATAGCACGTTTTATTAATTAATCAATACTTAAATGCATGTAATGACCTTCCTAAACTGCATAAGGGTCTTTTCCAGTTCCTTTCTATTTTCCAATTGTTGGACAGAAACAACAGCAATGAAACAAGACAAAAAGAAGCCTAAAAAAAAAACAAAAGAAGCTTTAGGCAGATTATAAACTAGAAAATTGAACACTTACAAGCACAACATCCATCAGATATCCAGAAAGGAAACTGCTCAAAGTGATGATACTTTGTTCAGAAAGTCTTGTGGGTTTAGAGTCTAGAACAAGAAGCACTCTGAGCATAGCACAAGCATTATCCAGCAGTGGCTTTAGAGACTGGAAGCAAGAACAATAATTCACTGTAAGCACCTCAACCCCAGTGAGCAAGGGGGCAAACAAGACAATGGAAATTTGATAATTTAGAATTCAGTTTGTTTGCGTTTGCTTGCATGTGTGCACTTGTAACACACATATGTTTGATTGTGTATAGACAAACAAAGAGCATAGATCTCACAAAACTTACTATCTGGTCTATTAATGCTCTCTCTACTATCTGAAAAACAAGAGACTTATCACCGATCCCTGACAGGCGCGAGGAAATCATGCTAGTTATCAACTTGAAAGTTTCATGGTTTGAGATCTTTGCATTACTTTCTGCAAGAGGATAACCACTTTCTGCAGATAAGGATTTACTCAGATGGAAACTATGCCACAAAGTAGCTGACCAAGGAAGAACCCATTTGCAACTTACCAGGAAAAACTTTGAAGCGAGAGAGCAAAGTGATGAAGAAGCTGATATGGTCAGCAATCTGAATATGTCCAGATTCATAAGCAACATGCAAAACTTCTACAATCCGAAATAACACAAATGGATCCAACTCATGATCTGCAGTATACAGGAGACCGCAACATATAGAAAACCAACATTATATTTCCAATTTTATCAGCATTAAACCCCTAATTTGAGCAGAAGACAAACTATAAAGAGCAAAGGAAAAACGGAACACACAAAATTTTAGGTATATAATATCAATCACTAAAAAGGAAAACTCCTTAGTTGTTGACGGAATCTTCAGCTAGGCCTTAAATTCCAAGGGAAGTATTTGCCTCAACCCCTTTCATCAATATTAAGCAAAATCACCAGGGAATTTCTTCTTTAGATAGCATAATACACCAGAAACCATTTACAGAAAAGAATCACCTTGGGTAGGTGTCAAATATTAGGGCAGCTTACATAATTTTGGCTGCAGAAATACAAGTCTACCTCCTCAGTTGAAAAGTAGACAACTAAGAGCTTGGGGAAGACGATAAATAAAAAACATTACTTTTAGTTAAAAATTTATGATTCGAAAGATTTAATCCATTTTATAAAATTAAAGATGAGTATTTCATCGCATTTATCATTAATCTTGCAAAATCTTAGTTGTCAGTTATGACATATACATTACAAAACTTGGAAAAAAGAACCAGAAATATGATTTGAATAACATTCTCTAGACAGATGCATTAGTCCTAAATATAGAGATTCAAAACTATAGTAGACTAATGACTGAAAAAAAGTATCGACTTTTATCCAATGCGTCAATGGATTATCTCCAATCCAGAACTTCACCATCTTTTAAAGCTTAGATAAATATACCTTTCTCATTTCCCCTTAAATGTACAAAAAAATAAGTGTTGCGGTATAAAATTTTACTATCCAACTGTATTGATATAACATACTAAATACAGAAAAATAAGACTCAATTTTATTATTAGTTTAGAAGAAATGTTAGCTCTAAACAAAAATGATAACAAGAAAATGGACATTAAACACTTACACAAGCAACAAGAAACTATCGATCTGAGTAAAGGTGCCTCTAAGTGAGAAAAGTAATAAAGACAACAGACAGAGAGTTCTTGAGAATCCCTGGGAAGCCTTATGAAAGGACCATAGTGCACTCCCCCTGCTACAAAGAAATGGTCACACTATACGCAATCAATTGAGCTCACAAAACATGAGGCAGATAAACTAAAGTGGCAATGGCAGTTAGTTCTACCTTCTTCTTGACATGTGCTGTAGAACTCTTGTAGCGAGTACTGTGTATTATCATATTCAAATGCAAGAAGAGAATTCACTGGAGAACATTGACCCAGGTGAAGCAGAAGACGTAAGATAACCTACAAAAAAGATTGTCAAAGTTGGCCAAGCATCACCAAGCATTGCATAGAGGGTCATTATAACAGGAAGACAAACAGTACAATTCTCAACTTAACTGAATTACTACCAGAGAAGAGGATGGATGCTCATCACCCAGCAAAATTAGTAACCTAGGCAATTCTCTTATCCAAGCGATTTGATGTTCCACTAAAACTGAATCCCCAACATCACGATGTTGAATGTGTTCTTTCTATACATTCACAGAGCATTTGGAGGTAAGGGGTGTTTGATAGATTTTAATAACTTGGATCAAGATAGAAAAATGAAGGTAGAAGTAAATGAAAAGGTTTGAACTTACAGAAATAAGCATTTCCTCAATAGCAGTAAGGCAAGCCAATTTTACTGATGAATCTGGACTACAAACCTGGAATGCCTTAGTAAATGCCTGCGATAGAGATTTAAACTATCAGCATCAATTCTATTGGAAATCTTCAGAAATTTGGAAACACAAGTTAAAATTGGAAACCATCAAATGGAGACCAATAAATAAGAGAAGACCAACAAAAGTAATTCGATGAAAGCAGGAAGTGATATAATTCTTAAAACCAGATCAGACCTGGAGCAGACGATACTTCAAAGTACCCACTAATTGTGATGTAAGCTTTGGGATAAATGTCATTAAAGTAAGTATCTGCTGTTCCAGAACTGCTTTTCCAAACCATTTGCCTTCACAGATCTGAAAAGAACATGAATTTATACATCAGGCTCCATGAACAAATATAGATCAAAACCAACTAGGCCGGTTTAACCGTAAAAATCTTGAACCGGTCAACTTTCCTGTTCGATTTATTTTAACAACCCTTATTATAAAAAATAGACTGATTTATTAAATAATCGGCTAGTTTTTATAAACTAACTAATTTTTATTAATCAGAATAAACCAATAGATTTTTATTTAACAATATCCTTCTTGAATTAAACTTCAACTTCTTCGATAGTTAAAGATAATCTCCTTATTTAATCATATTTTAAATTATTTAATTTTGTTCAATCTTTACTGTGAATAACGATTAAACTTTTAAACTTTAAATCCCTTATCTTACCGGTTTAAGTTTTAGCCCAGTTTTAAAACATTGGATATAATACACAATTCCTTCAATCATGTCAATAAATAATAGTGCTAAACAACAAAAAACTCTGATATATAGTGTAAACCTCAAGCTCTAAGTCATTTAACCTTTGAATTATCACTAATTATGTTTAAGATACAAAATTTAACAGACTAAATTCCTTTTATAAGTCACATAATTGCAATGGAGCCAGAAACAAACCTTTCCAAGTAGCACATACTCTATGAACGATAGAAATTTCTCCATTAAGTCAGAAGAAGGGCTGATCCTTTGACTTAAGTGTAAAAATATCTCTGTGATAGCAATGTTCAACATTAAACATCGATCATCATCCTACAAAAGTAATAGAAAAAGAAAGTCAAGACAAATAAAGCTGCTAAAGCATTGGCGGTTATCAAAGCCATCATTTGTACAATAGTAGACATTGCTTGTGGGTATAA
>JANZLY010000004.1:12655955-12666232 GCA_026770305.1 Erythroxylum gonoclados | reverse complement strand
TCTTGGTGTTTTTGTTCTTCACTTACTCTCCTTTAATTTCTTATTGCCCAGCTAAATCAAATAAAGAGGGAAATTTTTTTAGGTATTTTACGGTTGATTTGCTCTAGTTTCCATAGGTATATTACAAGGAAAGAAGAGCATAAACTTTTCCATGGAGAGAATTTATACAAAATATCATTTAAATGAGCGGCCAGCTCTGTTTATGGTTATCAATTTTAGGAGCTCTAAATAGATGAAGGAAAAATGTTCAGTGTTAGGAAAATGGATATGCAAAATACTACATAGGATGGACATTGTTGTATCACCACGCTGAAATTTCCAAGTGAGAAGCAACCAAGTCCAATTTAAATTTATATTTAAACATTAGGCAACCTATTGTCCACTGCAATTCAAGATTTCATGCATACATCTGCAACTAAAAGCTCACCAGAAGAGAAATGAGAGACATCAGAATACAAGAACCCTTTCTGCAAATGAAGTCTCTCTTATACAAAATTGACAAGTCACTTGAGAAAATCAATGAAATAGGCCAAAAAGCTTTGATTTATAAAGAAACGGAATTCAAACTATTGCAACGGAGTTTTGAATATGACATTAGTATATACCAGACAAGGAAATTTACTACATCCTCCCAAAATCACTCAACAAGGAAAACCCTAAGGTAACTCATTCAGGGCACTCTCCACTGTCTTAAAAGCTTCTATTCAGTAAATCTCTGCACTAACAGACAAAATTATCTTGATCACCAGCCAAACAATGGGTCCTCCCTCAAGCAGTAGCTGACACTCGTGGTGTCATAGTTTTTGCCGTTGCATTAAGATTGAACCCACCAGCACGGTTCGCGCGGCCACCAGTGTTCCCCATTTTGTCCCTCCGATATCCATCACCTCCACGGTTTGAAAATCCGCCACGGCCACCATTTCTGTTGCCAAACTCTGATTTGCTACTGAAATCACTTCGGTTGTAGGCCTTGCCCCCTCCAAAATTCCCACGCCCTCTCACTCCCTCATTCCTATACGCAGCCCCACCTCCAGATGAAAAACGACCCCTATTGTTCCCTGCAGGATCCACAAATAATTACGAACACTGACTAGCCCAACTAAGAAATCCAGCTTTTTTCACAAAACATATTTATATATGAATTGGCAGAAATGAGTCAGCATCTCCTGGTGCATCATAAATCATGACATATTTACAAAATGTCTTGTTAATAAAAAATAGCATGGAGTTCACTGTTATGCTTCACCACTGAGGATGAGGACCTGAGTTTGTCACTCTTATTCCATCCCCTAGGTCTAATCTCGCTCTTGTGAGACTGAAAGAAAGTAGACATTATTTGGTTCCTCTCTCCAAAAGGCCAACAAAAGTTACCAGGTTGTCTAAATACATTAAGCCTTAAAACATTTTATTTTCTAAAGATGTATTGAGTCGCTTAATTCACTTCCATATTTTCAATTTTCTTTTTCACTTGTTAACCAGGACATAGTTCTTACGCAGAAAAAAAATCTAACAAAATACTTGCCTCGTGAAGTGGATCTCTTTTCCTCAACAACAACTCTACATCCATTTATCATAATAGGAGATGCCTGAAAAATCAACAAAAATTCTCAGAAGAGGAAAATATAAAATAAAACCATTTATTATTTTCTCCCTCTCTCCCTCTATTCGAGTACTAATGTCACAATCAACTCTAATTACACACCAAGTTCAAGGAACACAACAATGAAGGAGCTCAAACTGCAAAAATTTACTTTCATATGAGCAATTAAAACAACTGCAAACCCAGAATCAAGCAAATCTTTACATTCAGCTTACAGGAAATTTAATTAGACAGGTCAACCTAAGCTACCCAGGAAACGGAATTCCATGCATGCAATCAGTTTCAACTGTCAACAAAGACTTTAGTCTCACAAGAATAGGCAACAGAAACATATAAGAACTACATGATGGCAATATTTATTTTAAACAAGCTTTGACAATTGGCAACCAGATTTAGACAGATTCCTTTTCAGGCATAACAAGTCTTAAAACAATCATGGTTTCACAAACATAAAACTCATGTACTGCATCTCCTAGATGGTTAATAGCAACAAGCTTGATAGAAATGGCAGGCTAGCCACTGCAATAACTAGCCAAAAAAAAAAAGAGATCTTCAGATCACTTTCATTTTTCCTGGTTTTGTTACAGAATGTCAAAATTATTACGTCTAAATCAATAAAGTTTTGACTTGCATAAACAGGTAAAGTTGAAGAAACCAATAAAATAGAAGACAATCACCAATTTGTAACTAAAATAAGTAACATACAGAACGTAAAAATTGCCACTTTTAAATCAATAAAGTTTTGACTTGCATAAAGAGGTAAAGTTGAAGAAACCAATAACATAGAAGACAATCACCAATTTGTAACTGAAAGAAGGAACATGTCAACGTCTACCTCTAATGCGCTTTGCACAGCACTTGCCACATCAAATTCCACAAAGCCAAAACAGAATCCCTGCCATTACAACATATGGACAACATAATTTAGTCTTCCATGCACTAACAGTTGAATAACAATATGAGACTACCTTCTGGCTTCTAACTTGTATACCACCAGTCCTAATAGGTCCAAACTTCTTAAATTCATTTTCAAGTAAGGCAGGTGTGGCATCCAAAGGCAGACCTTTGACATAGATAGATGGACCCTCAGCTGCACACATTAAGACATGTAAGCATGAATAACGTGAATCCATTCAAAAAGAAAGATATCTGAAGCGAGAAAACAGAAGAAGAAAAGGAATGAATGGAAAGGAACACATACCTTCATTCTCTAGAGCATTTCCATTTTCAGTGAGATTTGTGTTAAAGCCCTGAGTTTCAATTATTATAGTGTGGGGCAATGAAGCATTTATTTGCTCCTGGCTCTTCTGTGCAGATCTTAAAGATGTTGGTGAAGAGGATGTAAAAGTTGCAGCATTCTCTTTCATGACCTTCACCTGTGACAAGATTTGAGCAATAGAAACTGTAAAGCATGATCCCTTGAATGTGTACCTGAGCACAGCTCTCATTAATGCTATTTTCAAAACAAAGTAGTATCGATAAAGATGAAAAAGGTCAAGCACAAATCATTTTGCACACAACTGCTTACAATGGATGCATAAGATTTCTTTGGTAGTTCTTCAATCTTAGTGCTAGATTCGACCGCCATCCGAGATTCATCTGGAACTTCATCCACAACTTCAGGTATTAGGGGTTCCTCTTCTACAACTGAGCCATCTTCATTATCAGAAGGATCATATACTTCCTCCACGTTGACTTGCTCAGATAGAGCAGTTGCTTGCTCAGAAACATGACTGTCCTGTACAGAAGAAGGTTCTGCAAACAGATGTAACCCAGGATAAGTTAAGAGGGCAACATGAGATGTACACTCCAAACGTTATCTGTTTTCCCATTACCCTGTTCAGGTGAGTGTGAAGCTTCAACTTTACCAGAATCATGGTTTGCACTCTGCTGCTTGGGTTCATCAACATAACGGAATACGTCATTTAAAACAAAATAGCCTTTGTCTTGAGGTGCAAGAAAGAAACTCTGAGTAAATTTCTGCCGCACATTGTTGTTTCCAATGAGATACCCAGTCACAAGAACAAGTACTCCTCCTTGGTAAGATTCTTGTGAGTCAACTGAAGAAATTTCTGCTGTGAATTGTCCATAACCAAGTGAAAGTATTCTCTCATTGATGGCCTAATCCATGGAAATCAATCAAGCACTTATATCACACCAAAGATACGAATGAAAGCATCTGACACACTATTTAACAAGGAAGCCTAAGTATTCAATGCATTCACTAATGAGAACTAAAACATATAAAGTTCCCAATTTCCATCCAAGAGGGATGAATAAAAATAAAAGGAAATAAAGTAGTAGTCCTATACACATACCAGCTTAAGCAAATGGTGACATAGTATAAAAGAACTTACGTGCATGGTGGTTGTGATGCTCATAACACCACTGTCCTCTGGACGGCCTAGCTTACTAACATCCTGATAAAATCGATGAACAAGTTCTGGAGATTGATGCAAGATAAGGTAATATTGGTGCACAAATGCATTACCA
Organism: Erythroxylum gonoclados; assembly: GCA_026770305.1. Taxonomy (NCBI): domain Eukaryota; kingdom Viridiplantae; phylum Streptophyta; class Magnoliopsida; order Malpighiales; family Erythroxylaceae; genus Erythroxylum; species Erythroxylum gonoclados. The sequence continues at coordinate 12,662,139 of JANZLY010000004.1, read as the reverse complement.
ACCTAAACCAATAACATAAACATAACTCATTTCAAAACAGTAAACAGTAGTGAAAAGAATAGGAAGTAGATAGAAAAACAAAGCCCACTGAATGATAGTTCCAGAGCATACAATATCGGCCGGAGGAATTGCAGTTTGCGACACGGATGCAGCCATCATTGATCTGTTTCTGAAAAGCGCAACAAATAAACCTATCAAAGCTCCAAAGAAACAATGAAACAAACAATTTCATATTCTATAGATGTATATATATAAAAAAAAAAGATTCAGATTTATGTTAACTACTAGTATGGTCATGACAACGCAATCTAAGGCACTCAAACGAAACGAAATTAACTAAAGAGAAGATAAAGTTGAAAACACTTTTTAGCTAAACAAACAACTGATCGTAGCAAGCATAAAATCACAGTTAAACTTGAAAACAAGAAGAAATGTTTCCAAAATCATACCGGAGAGAGATTGACTATAGGAGATCAGGTGCTACCTAAGTAAAACATTTGGATTTAGGAAAAGAGGCGTTGCTCACCTGAAGTCAGAATCGGATGAGAGAGAAGCGGCAAGGTGAGAGAAAGCAGTGATAGAGCTAAGGCCGTGGTGGTCGTTTCTCTCACCTGCCCTTTCTAGTGGCGTTTTCTAGGGTTTTCCTTGATCCTAAAGGGGCGCAAGAATTAGGGAGAAGAGCGAGGAAGAGTGAGGTTTTCCTGGTTTGTTTTTACATTCCCAGTGAATTGCGAAGCTGGGACTGTGATTTATTTCCCAAACTTAGAAGCTTCTAGAGTTTATTACATGCCTTATTCCATCGTCCTCTCGGGTGATTAGTACATGACTTGTTTTTAATCGGTTTTATGTTTTTCATCACCGTTGTATAAATTTATCCAAACCATTTTGAGGAAATAAGCTAATCGATTATTGTTATGAATGCCTAAAATGAATCATAGGTCTTGAAATTAAAATGAAATGCCTAAAGTTGAGTCTCTCTTAAATATTGGAATGTAAAATGAATTAAGGGACTAAAAGGAAGCACTTAGGTTTTGTGACTTAGTACATAAGGCTTTGAAAGGATTTTAAAGTAAGGAAAGTATATGAATTATTGGTTTGATAATTAGTGCTCAACTTAAGCTTGTAGATTTTGACCTAGATAAATTTGAATTCTATTTTGGGCTTAATTTGAATGACTTTTATTTGATTTGCCTTTGACTATGATAGGTTTTAAGTAATATTAAAGCATAGTAATTCTTATACGAGATATTTTGCAGATCTTAAGGAAATGATAACTTATACAATCATCACAATTATTATTTGCATATACACATAAGTAATATTTTTTTTTCTGATTTATCAAAAAAAATTATATGAGATTTTCATATTGGGTCAGTTCAATTAAATTATTCTCTAATAAGCACCTATTTATTTTTTTATCATTATAATTTAATCTATAATACTTTGCTTATAAGGAATAAACAACATGGCTTAAATTTTCTACTCTATTCATACATAAATGCAATTTGAATATCATAATTATGACCACATCATAATTTCATTTGCAAAGTATAATCATCATATGGACCTTATCTTGATAGTTAATTAAATAAACTTGCATAAGAAAAAGAATGCCACCAATTAAATATGTTAGAAATATACACCCAACTAATTAGTTATAGAGCATAAACTAACAATCTTCCAATTACACTAACCCAATCCTTTAAAAATCTTTTATATAACTATATAATGATATGTTACTATTGTGACAATAATTTAGTGAGATAATTATACAAGATTCTTGTTTGTTTGATTTTCTTAAATTTATCTATACTGTAAGTATACAGGTCGTATCTTTATAGTATAAACAACATCGTTCCTATGAGAACTGTTGTTAGACACCTATTTCTTTTAACACTTTATTTAGGGTAAACAAAATAATAAGTGTAACTAGAAAATAAACTAAATTTGATATGTCCAACTTTGACAACTACACACGCCTTGTCATCTCCTAAATGAACAAAACCAAAATTTCCCAACCTGTATGATTCAAACCAATCTCTATTAGGAGTTATGTGATACGAACATCTCATATCCATAATCCACTTATCCGTGAACTGACTTAATGATACTGAGAGCATGTCTCTATCGCTGCATTTTGAGTCATCTCTCTGCACTACGTTAGTAGAATTTTCAGCATCTTTGCCTTTTCCTTTTTCTCGTCATTCTGCTGCTCCCTGTTTGGACAATCTCTCTTCAAATGGCCTATTTGGTTGCATGAGTGACACCGTAAGCCTTTCTTTCCTCTGGACTTAGACCTTGAATGTCATTTTCCCGAGCCATCTTTGTTCTCCTTCCTCTCGCGATCCTGATTACCCTTCACATACAATCCTGAGCTTTGAGAACTCTCACCATTGTTCTGTTTCCTTTGATTGTAAGCCAACAATGCAGTAGTGATCTCCTCGACGCAAATTGTTTCCTTCCCGTATGTGAGTGTAGTCACCATATGTTCATATAAGGGAGGCAACGAACATAGCAGTATCATGGCTTAGTCTTCATCTTCAATCTTTACCTTTAGCCTCAACATATTTGAAACTACTTGATTGAAGACGTTGATAAGCTATACAAGGTCTGCTCCTTCTTGCATCTTTATCCCATACAGCTTCTGCTTCAGAAATAACTTGTTAGTGAGTGATTTTTCCATGTAATGAGATTCCAGTTTCTGCCTAACCTCTATTGGAGATGATACGTTCATCACATGATACATAACTTCATCTGCCAAACACAAATGAATAGTACCTTCTGCTCTCACTTGTAGTTCTTCCCAGTCCAAATCGTCCATGGACTTTGGTTTTCTGTCACGTAGCGCCTTCAAAATCCCTTGATGAGCCAACAAATCCTTCACCCATCGTTGCCATAACCCGAAGTTTCCAATTCTATCAAACTTTGTCACGTCAAACTTCACAATAGGATTCATCACCATCTCAACCGCACGCTCTGATACCAGTTATTGAGAAATTAACAGTAAAAGAGATTAAAGAAAGAAGAAGAACACAGAATTTAACGAGGTTCAGAAACGGTGTTTGTATAAAATAAGGTACATTAGGTTTTTGTATAAAACCCTAAAACTATTGTACAATTACAATAAGACACGTCACCATATTGCCACGTCATCCATACATTTGTACGACGTCGTATGGACAACTCCGTTGCACTTAAGCTCCACTTCGCTCCAGCACCTGCCCTTTTACCAGTATATCAGCTATATACACAACATTTATTATGGGCAGTATTCGTTTCGTAGAGTCCTTCTAGCTTTTTTCATAGCTCAAAAGGATTCGTCTCTTGAGACACATGGTTGAATATGCTAATATCAATCCATTATCAAATATTTCCTAGAGTTTTTTTCACTTCAACTTCTCCCATTCTCTATCTGACATTTTTTTAGATTTTGAAGGAATATCATACTTCACACCTTTATCTAGATCAATATGATCACAAAGATCCTTACAATACAAAAGGTCCTCCGTCATGAGCCTCCAAATAAAGTGGTTTGATGATGTCAATTTGACCATATAGCTGTTTCTACCTTTCATTATGATGACTTTGATACTACTTATTAGAAGACAAGAGAAAAACAAAACCAAAATGCAACTCTCTAAGAGGTTAACTTAATAGCAACAACAAAAATACTATAATCAAGTTTAATTAGATAATACCAGTATGAGAATAAAAAAATTAATAAAGAAGTGAATACAAAGATTTACATAGAAAACCAACAGAATCATGGGTCAAACTGACAAGCAAATCCAATAATCACTAATACGGATTTACAATATTTGATCTTTCTCTGCACAACAAGAAGTTGTCTAACAAAGATTCAATATTGAAACTAAAATTGATGTGCAACTTAACAAACTCACAACCCAATCCCAAAATCATTCAAACAAGGATGAGAATCAGAAATTACTTACTCTTACGCTGTTCTCTTTTCCCTTTTTGTTGTTTTTTATGCCTCCCAATGAACAAACCTATGTCTTCTATTTTTTTAACATCTCGAATTAGGCTTTTTGCAACATACATGATTACATACACGAACGTATTGGTGATTGCGTCTTTTCCAATGTCACTTAAGTTGTGGACACACACGATTATCGAGAGTTACTTGGCAGTGTATGTCATGCGCAAGGGCGTGTACATGATTATGTATGTCTTCACTTTTCACACGTTCTTTCACATGGTTCCAGAGACTTACACGGTTGATCCACACAGTCATGTAAGTCAAGGACATGGGCATGCAACACCCTACAAGATCTTGTCTCTTTAGAAGAGCTTCATCCATCTTGTCTTCTCTTATTTGTTATCCTAGCAAACCATAAAAACATCCACGATCACCGAAAGTCTTAAAATAAGGCTGAACACTCAATCTTAATAAGTACGTATGGCACTTATGCGACTTTTATTTTCTCATTTAATTTAAACTATCGCATACCTTTTGAATGTTTAATCAAATTAACATAAATCTTATGCCCATTAGTTATTATTATGTTATCATCTTATTTATCCTGTAAAGCGTTTCAGATTCGACGTAAGAAAATATATGACAATTTCACTTGTATGAATCAAGATATTTCTTGGACCACCGAACATTATTTATTGATTGGAAGAATCTATGTCGGTATAACAGAAGCCCTTTTTAGAATTTAAAAAATATCGTTTAATGTAAATTATACCTTGTTTTTCAAAGTCCAAATAATAATGTTTTGTAGGATAAATTAAACGATAAGTATCTAAAGAATAAGTAGTGCGAATTCCTCCATTAAAAAAAAACGATAATCCTATATTACTATTAAATAATTATGTATTAAGTCTTCAAGTAAAGCAGTTGCCATTACATAATAATTGCAGCTTTCTCGTATTCCATTTTCAGTGAAGTAATTGACTTCCTTCCCAACGCTGGAAGGTGCGATTTGCTTCTTTTGTATCGATGATTGGTGTTAGGTGCCCTGGTGGAGCTGATGATTCGCTGGTGAAACCACTGAAGCATTTACACGTGGAGGCATTGCTGGACACAAATTTGTAGAATCTGTCAGTCTTTCTTTTTTTGTCCTATTCTCCATGGACCGACCACGAAATGGCTTAATAGCATAAGTTAAACTGGGTCACTACATCTGCATGCATTCATTCAAAGCTAAACCATTATGCCAGGTTTGAAGGATGCTGCCGATGACAGTGACAAGCAAGAAGGCCAACGTCCCGCATGAAAAGAAAAAAAAGAACTTATGATCAGAAAAGAAAAAGTTAGGAAATGCCCGATTAACTATTCGTGCTTGGGGCCAACTAATTATTGCTTAATTTGTTACAAATAGCTACAACAATAACTCTAAAAGACAAGGCTTTGCCGTAAACAGGAAAAATGATGACTCCAGAGTTCGAACAATTGCCTTCCTTTTTAGTGTGAAATCTAACAAGTAATCGTCATCGTACCATAAGGCACAGCACGATTTTCCCTCGTGACATTCAGGAAGTCTGGGCTCTGGATTGCTTTTGTCGTTTATACAGATTTATGTCAAAACGTCGAATTGTCAACAGACGGAGACAAAGCAACGTGAAAATTACGAAAACAGATATTCTGTTCCGTACAACTTTGATTCTTTTATTCCCTAATCATCCTATAATCTAATTTTTGTAAATACAGAGTAAGACCGACTAGAAGGGGAAGGATCAAAGATGTAGACACGAGGTTCGGATTCCTACCTACAAAGTTGAGGGTTGTCAGGAGCGGAAGCTAGATTCCAAGGGATCTTCCAATCTAAGAAGTTAAAAAATTGTAATTTATCTTAATTTTAAAATAAACAATTAACTAAAATTTTAGATTATTATACTTTCTCAAATAATATGATTTATAAAATATTAAAAATAAATTTGAAATTTCATTATTATAAATAAAAATAAATATTTAAGAAAACTTTCATATAAGTATATTAAATTAAAAGTTAAAGATAATAATTTTACTCATTAAATTTAAATATTAGATATAATTAAAAATTTAAAAAATATTAAACATACTTAAAATAATATTATTTTGATGATCGATCCAAATGAATTTGCCGGTGGTCCAATTGGAAGCAAAAGTGTATTTTTACCGACTCCAGATCCTCAGTCCTCCTTCCCCTAGCTCTATTCTGACCCTTCCAATTTGAGC
>JANZLY010000004.1:12135338-12153171 GCA_026770305.1 Erythroxylum gonoclados | reverse complement strand
GTTGTGTGACTTATCTTAGAAGGAATGGTAAACAAAACTAGATCCTTACAATTGGAAGAAAGCTTTTTTTGGACCTATCCTAATCTTCTTATTGCCATTTAATTTTCTCTTACTAGTTTACATCACTTTAATAAATTACATACTGTGGCACCTATTTGATGAAATCCAGTAGGGTATATTGATCTCAACTTTTTGAAAAATCTCTAGAATCTCCTTATTTCTTCTTGCTTTAAGTTCACCAATCTATTAGGAAAGGGAGGTTTTAGTTTATTATCAGGGAGAAGAGGAAACTACTGTTTAAGTTCAACTGCACCTTTTTCTTTCTCTATATCTTCTTAATTTTTATTAGGAACTTCCCTTTTTAGTTCTTTAATTTTCTTACCTCTTCTTCTCAACAACATTGTAATCACATTTTCTTTTCGATTAGAAAAAGATAGGAACAACAACTTCCCTCCAAATTAGACTTACCATTCGACTCTCCTAATTCTCCTAATTCTAAATGTTATACGTTTTCTTTTAATGGAACTATTTCATCCCCTATTGAAATTGTAAAGTACTGGTAGTCAGAGATTTAAAATATCCTCCAAATGCATACTAGAATTAGAAGTTTAGCTTATTTATTGCTTGGGAGATTACGGTTGCTTGTATTGCTAGAAATTTGGATAGTTTTGCATTGCAAGCTGATATACTTATAGGTTCACATAGTTAAAATTAGAGTGAGCCTCCATCATAGATTATATGTGTTTGAATAAGAATTATAACTTTTTGAAGTTATCCCAAAAATTCACCTGTTACATTTAATTTGCCTACTAGACTCCTTTTGAAAAGTTGGGCATATATCATTTTTATGTCCTATATTATCTAAAAAATTATGCAAACTTACCTATAGACATTAGATGAACATGAGAGGTTAAATTAGAAATCTATTGTTAAAAAGAGGAAACATTTGCTTTATTAACGCACTTGGGTAGTGGGTCAAGCCTAATGTTAAAATTTTTAGAGCTGTAACCCATGTTTGTGATCAAGTTTTTAGCAACCTCCAAAGTTTTGTCTACCAGTGCTTCTCAACTAAAAAACTCAATCATATTCTTATCGATAGGTAGAAGGCCCCCATAAAGTATAAGGGAATATTACACATAAATTCTTGAAATGTTTGTCATACTCATACAAGGATTCTTCATTGTGTTTTCTTATGTAAAATTTCTTTCAAATGTTAGTTGTCCTAAAGGTTAGGAAATACCTTTAAAAAAATAGCCACTTTATTTCGCTCTATATGACAACCCTCCCAAAAGGTAGGTAATAGAATCAATCTTTTGCTACCTCTTTCAATGAAAAAGGAAAGCCACCCAACTTGATTTGTTCTTATGTATGACCTCATAGGTTTTATGCTTATGCATAACACATGAAATTTCATTGAGTATTTATAAGAATCTTCACCTGAAAGACCATGAAAAATGAGTAAGAGATGTATTAGTCCATATTTTAATTAAAAATTTATAAAGGGGTTGTTGATTTAAAAGAGGAGTAGTAAGCCCTTTAAAAGTTTGATATTCAACCATATGTTTTTCCTCTTCTAACTCTGAATTGCTTTCAAATAAGAAAGTAGGAGCTAGATAGTCCTCTTAGGATTTATTTCTAGCTTCCTTCTTTAACCTATATAAGGTTCTTCCTATTTTAAGATTAAACTAAAAGATCACCTAAATTAAAAGATCGAGTAATAGGCATACATAGTTAGGAAGACAAAGATAAGTAACGAATAGAATAAAAATAAAAGTAGCAAGAATTACTTTCTAACAACAATTCCAAAACTTAGCATATTATCACCTACACCTAAAGGTATTGTGACAAGAATTGATACCATATTGAGTATCTAACTTAAAATTATGCTTTGTGAACACAATTAAAAGGGAGTTTAAATTATTTTGAAAACTACAAAATACAATTAAGAATAGGGGTGTATTTATCACATTTAAAAAGATAACACAATAACTACCATATTGTATTCTAGGCTATGTATCACATTATATCTTTTCTTTATGTCACACAAGTACTAACCCAACCATATAAGAGGTTGTCTTCTATAGCAATGCCCCATTATGGAGCACAATCATGCGCACAATTGTGTATTAAGTTGTATTTAGCCAAAATGTCTCAAAACTTAATATTAAAAAATTGAACTCTTCCTAAATTTTTTACAATATCTTGAATCATCTTAATTAGAGATTAGATGATAAAGTTATGCCTAATTTGAGAATTTGTTGTCCATAATTGCCCAAATATCTCAATGGGTGCAAAGTATGACATTTTGCATGATTATCATCCTTCATCCTCTCCTTGTTAACTACTTTGTTGAAGTAACTAAAGCATCTACATTTTCAACTATTTAATGGCACTTTCATCATTTTGATCCATCTTATATAATTGATTTTTCATATTTTCTTTTACCTACCTCACTTTATTCAACCAAGTCCCTTCCTTCAAGATTGCCACCTGCATTAGCAAAAGATTTTAGTGCTCTAATACTAATAATAACAATAATATGGAAAAACTAGTAGTAAGAATTTCACATAAGAAAAACATAAAATAGGAAAAGGTTGAGAGAAAATGAACATAAGACTTCCTTATTTGTCAAAAATTAATTTTTTACCATGTACGGCAACTCTTAATGACTAGAATAAATATTACTAGGGCTTTTAGTAGCTTCTCCTATGTAACTTTGTCAAACATCTAATGAAAACAATGTCGTCTTTTGCTCATTTCCCCTTTCCCAATTAATTTCTTATTGTTCATCGATATGGTTTTGCCTCCACTTCTTTTAAATCTCCTGCCTCCTTATTAATTCCTTTTCCATATAGCAAGTTCATTTACCTTATTCATTTCTATTCCATATAGTAAGTTCATTCATTCTTTTTCACGTAGCAAATTGTTACACATCAAAGTAGACAATGTAAAGTAAAATTTATACAATGTTACAACATTAGACATGCACTACGCCTATTCCTTCTTTTAAATGGTTTTAAATAATATTATGACAATAATTTTTTTTGAAAAATGAATAAAGAAAACTTATTAACACTAGCTAAGTTAATACACCATTATAATGTCAAGGATATTACATGATCCAAAAACATTTGTTATTTATAACAAGCTTGAAAGCTAGAACTTAGAGATTCCATATATTTTTCATACCTGCAGTAATACTGTTGGGTAGATTTCTAGCTAGCAGGAGTTCTTTAACCAATTTAGAGTATTTTTGCCAAAATATGTTTTTTAGCAGCTATCTCCTTGAATAGTCGATTGTTTCTTTCTCTCCATATGAAATAAATTATGGGGAAAAAGGCAGTTTTAAAGATAATTCCATCCTACTTGGGGTACTTTGCTTTGCTAGTTGCCCCTAATAGGACCCCACTCCATTTGTATGAGGTAAAACACCAACAAAGTGGGTAGAAACCTATTCCAGATAGCTCTCAAGTACCAACATTAAAAAATAGGTAATTTCTATCCCTTATCTCCTCCTTGCATACTACATTTGGGATTACAATTCCCAAACCATCTATCCTTTATTCTAATCCTATTCTTTATCACAAGCCAACTGATCATAGATGCTATTAGATTAATAGTTTGCATCCAAATTAGATCATACCAGGGTGTATCCTCCAAGCAGGGTCTATAAATTATGTTGCATAATGCATTATTTTATGATCCATTATTATTTCCTAACCATATGATCCTATCTTCCCTGTGCAAATAAGTAAGTTGAGGTAGGTAATTTTTCAGGCATAAGACCGATTGATGCCTCACCTGTTCAAGTATCTATGTAGTTACATAGTGGTTAAACTCATATGCCTTCTAACTAGGTTATACAATATCTAGTTCGATAGGACAAGGGGTCCTTGAGGTAGTTTTTCAGGTAAAAGAATCCTCTAAATTTGCAACACTAAACCACATTATGTATAATTGAGCAAACTTTGGCATCCAAAGGAATTTTGGAGAATAAATGTGTCAGGTCATTCCTCTTGATTAAAGGGTATTCCAATTATCAAACCAGAATGAGGATTTTTCCCCATCTCCGAAGCTATGCTTGATCTAAGGAGTAAATGTATTCCCTTAGCTTGGGAACTTGTGCAAAGCTCCAGGTTTGCTCTTTACTCATTTCCAACTGCCAAATATTTGAATCCTTTAAATAGAACTCATTAATCCATTTAGCCTAAAGTGTTTCTTTATCTATGATCAATCTCCATACTCTCTTAGTTAGCAACACTTTCTACATAAGAGTTATAGGAATATACCAAGTCCTCTCACCTTTCTTGGAATGAAAACTTCCTCATGCTTTACTTTAGCCCCTTAGAATTCTCTACTTTTTACTAACCATAAGAAACCTTTGAAATATTTTTCAATGTATTTTATTACTATCTTTGGTAAGACTAAATGGCATTCCAATGTGCTTAAACTCCTTAGTACAGAAGTAATGAGAGTTAGTCGAGTAGTAAAGGATAAAATTCTATTTTGCCAAGAATTAATTCTTGCTTTGAAAGATGCAATCAAAGGAATATGATCAACATATTTAGGTTTAGATGAGGTAATGGGGATTCCTATATATTTGAAGGGAGGAGTTTGGGTATTTATTCCAGCTATTCTGCTAAATCATCATGGTTCTACACATCTAAAGAAACATACGTGCTACTTTTGCTAAAATTAACTTCCAAACCAAAATATTTAGAGAACACCTTTAAAATTCCCATAATAATTTCTATAGAATGAGTATCTTCCCTACACAACAACATCAAATCATCAACAAATGCTAGGTGACTAGTCTTTAACTCTCTATATTTATGGTGAAAGTTGAATCTACCATTGCTAGAAATGAGAGTGCTCATCAGTCTTGAATCTACCATTGCTAGAAATGAGAGTGTTCAACAGTCTGGATAGTGCTTTAATTACCAAAGTGAATAAGTAAAGGGAAAGCAGATCCTCTTATCTTATTCCTTTGGTGTTTCTAAAGGTTTTAGTGGGCACTCCATTGATAAGAATGTTGAATGTTATTGTAGTTTTGCATTCTTTAATCCACTGCAGAAACTGTGATGGAAAACCAAAAGCTTTGAGGCAATTTTCGATGAAATCCTATATGATGGTGTCAAAAACTTCAAAGAAAGCAATCGTGAGAATATAACTCTTTATGGATCTTCCGAAAGAGTAGTCCTTCATCAATTCCTAAACTAGTAGTATATTGTCTCTAATAAATCTTCCTGGAATGAAAGCAACTTGCGCCTAATTAGTATGAACTTTTAATGTTAACTTCAATATGCTAACATTGACTTTTGAGATCACCATATAGATTGTGTTACAACAAGAAATAGGTCTGTAATCCATCATCGAGAAATGATTCCGCTTTCTGGGAATTAAACAAATATAAGACTTGTTCATTTCTTTAAGCATTTTTGAAGAGGTAAAGATTTCATGTATTGTTTTAATATGTAAACCACCTGTAACATCCCATGTCTCCTTGAAGAATGTGCACTATAACCATCTAGACCAGGTACTTTTGAGGGCCGGAGACCGAAAAGAGCCTATCTTATCTCTAGTTGAATGAAAGGTGACACAGTAGAGTTCCTCATTTCCTAGCTAATTCTATCCTTTATGACTGATCAGATGTCACTTCTTTAATAATTGTTGTTGCATTTTGATCCCACCAACTTAATGAAGTGTTTTATAACAATATCTTCTGTTTTATTCGAATCTATATTTTCAGCCCCATTCATATGTTGCAACATTGAAATTTTGTTTATGTTTCTTCTAGCTAAGATTGAATAATGAAAAACTTTTGTGTTAACACTCAACCAATTTGTTCTTGACTTTTTCTTGAGAATTGAGTTATGCAGTGAGAGATCATCATTACAATACCTTAATCTTTATGTCTCCAAAGATCTTAAAAAAGTGTCATGGGGTGCTTGTAGCAATTTTCATGTGCAATCCTCATATTGTGTTTAGCATTGATAAGACTTTTGTTGTTTTCTTTGGAAAATTCCTTAATTATAGATTTAACTTTTTAAAGCTTTCTTATGAGATGATAAGCTTTGTAATCTTTAACTTCTTGTGCCCAAGTTTTGTAAGCCATCTAATGAAAACCTTCTCATTTTATAAAACCATTAAAAAAATTAAGGGAGTTATAGTTGGATTGTATGAACAAATCCTTATGATTTCAATCCACAAGTAATAAGAGCAAACATTGTCTCTAAAATGTGCATATAAAGTTGAAATTGAATGAGTCATTATTGATTAACCATTGCTCTATCCAACTTTTTTCTAATGAGAAAGTCCCTTTATTGCTTATTTTCCCAGGTGAATAGGTGGCCTATATACCTTAAATCCAAGAGGCATATATGTTGTTTAAGTTTAGTAAGTTCTCTACAAGATCCTTTAAGACTGATTCTACCTCCCTCAACTTTTAGGGGAGAATATGCAGTTATAACCCCTTATCATTACCCAAGGTCTGACTATACATTGATGGTTTTGATGTCCTCCCATAGTCTAGCCCTTTGGAACATGAAATTAGAAGCATATATTATTGACATATCAAAATAGGCATTAGTATTGACAGTTCAAATGTATAAATTGATCAGATTCGCAAGCTATTCGTATCAACACTTTTTTAGCATTATAAGCACAAATGATATTGCCATTGTAATGGTGAGTGCCCAAAAAATTAAGACACTTTTGTAGCTGAGAAATCTTTATTTTGGTTTCAATCAAACTCACAAGCAATAGCTTCTTCTCAAAGATAACTTATTTTTACAGATTGCCTTTTAGGAGGATCATTTAACCCTCTTACATTCCATATTAAAGCTGTCATGCTATCAAATAAGAGGTTGAGATCGCCTTAATCTGTCTTTCCCTTTCTTCCTTTATAATCTTCTTTTGTTACTGGTTGTAGGTTCCAATTCCTCTTCTTTTAGGTTCACAAGTTCTTCAATATCTTCATCACTAACAATACTAGCAGAGTAATCTCTTTATCTACCACCTATGTGTTAAGCTCAATGGTATTGTCAGTAACAAGAGTTTATTATGCTATTTTAGGATTATCCATTTCATTCCCTTAAGTTTTTGCAGTCCCATTAGCTCATTATAGTTACCTGTATTGAATGTTTTCTTTGTTGACTTCCATATCCTATCAAAAACTTTTGGTTTCTTAGGATAGGAAATAACTATCTCCATTCTTATAAGTTCCTTATCCTCTCCTAACTTCACGATATAAATAGTCTCTAACATTCTCTTTAACTTCTATACACATTTTAGCATAACAAATTCTATCCATATTTGATGTTTGAGTGTCCATTCTAATTGGCTTGCCTAAGGAGCTTGCTAAGAAGCTAAACCCTTCAATAATCCAAAATTCCAAGGCACATTGTAAAAATTAAACCAAATCGGGATGCTACCAATGCTACCTCTATCAAGTTCAACTCCTGGCCTCCATTTATGAAAGAACATAGGTTGTCCCCCAACATGCCAAGGTCCTTGTTCCAGGATCTCATTGAGGCATGTCTCATTGTTGAATTTGAAGATAAAGGCGTCGTCATCCATGAGCATTGTTCTCTCCAATCCCTTCATATTTCATCTATCTACAGCCCATGTTTGTAGTAGTGGAAAGGCTGGTTCTTTTGGTTTGGAAGAAACTAACTAGTACAGAGGAATACACTGATGCTCCATCTTTAAGCAAATCTACAAAGTGAGATTAGAACTCCATCCACCACAACTCCCTTATAGTGTTTGAGCTTACACTTAGTTTGCTGAGTAGCTACTTTATCCTTTCATGTACCTGAAAAATGACTAGGTGATTTAGCATAACTAGTCTTACACACTGAAGTAAAGAGGTTGAAAATATGAAAGAAAGTTTTATTTCTATCGTATGTCTGATATAGGGAAAGAGTAAATATATATAGATAAGGACTGTACAACAAATGTTGACAGAGAGAGAGAGAACAGATTCTAACAAACTTAAATAACAGATTATGGTATAACAAATTTATGCTGAGTCTAGAGGATTCTTATCATGCCCCTGCAAGATGAAGTGTCAAGACAAGACATTCATCTTGGTCCGAAAAGTTTCAAATTTGGTGAGAGAAAGCAGTTTGGTAAGGGCATCAGCTATCTGGTTGTGAGTGGAAATATGCGAGACACAAAGACATTGCAGTTGAACTTGTTCTCGGACAAAATGATAATCCAAAGATAGATGCTTCATCCGAGAATGATAGACTGGGTTTGAGCACACATAAGTTGCACCTATGTTATCACAAAGAATCGTAGGAGGACCCAGAGAGTGTATGTGAAGTTCTTCCAGTAAGTGACAAAGCCACAGTAGTTCAGCAGTGGTGTTGGCAACTACTCGATATTCAGCTTCGGTTGAGGATCTCGCAACTTTACATTGGCGTTTTGAATACCACGAGATTGGATTGCCCCCAAGATAGATCACATAGGCAGAAGTAGAAGTTTTGGAGTCACAATTGCCTCCTCAGTCAGCATCACTATAGGCTGTAAGTTTGAGATGTGGGGGTCGACAAAGGTGTAAGCCAAACTCATGGGTGTGATTGTGACACTGTAATGTGCGCTTGAGTTGAGTAAAGTGAGTATCAGATGGCCAATGCATAAATTGAGAGAGCATGTTGATAGCATAGCTCATATCTGGCCGAGCAATAGTAACATATTGGAGAGCGCCCAATATACTCCGGTACAAGGTGCCATTAACCATAGCCATACCATCATCAAGCTTCAGTATAATGGAGGTACATAATGGAGTTGCATAAGGCTTCACAACATCCATATTGAACTTATGTAATAGATCATGAATGTACCGTTGTTGGGATAAAAAGAGGCCGTTAATGGTAGGTGTGATCTCAATCCCCAAAAAATAGTGGGGTGTACCAAGGTTCTTGAGGAAAAACCAAGAAGAGATGGCAGCCATGAATTTCTCGAGATGAGAGGTGCAACTCCCTATGAGTAAGCGATCATGAAAGTATACAAGAAAATACATAGTGACATTGTGTAAATGGTAAATGAAGAGGGAAGAGTCACAGGCACTTGTTTTAAACCCATATTGAAGAAGAAATTCTCGAAGTTCATTGTACCATTACCGCGGTGCTTGTTTTAGACCGTAAATGGGTTTGCGAAGTCTGCAAACATGCAGAGGAAAGTCCGAATGTACGAAACCAGGAGGTTGCTTCATATAGATTGTCTCTTGAAGATGACCCTAAAGAAACGCATTATTTACGTCCATCTGGTGTAGTAGCCATGCATAGGTGAGAGAAATAGTAAGAACTTGGATCGTCGAATGTTTGGCAACAGTTGTATAGGTCTCCTTATAGTATATGCTTGGACATTGGCTATAACCCTTAGCAACCAGTCGAGACTTGCGATTGACAGAGCCATCAGGTTTACATTTCGTCCGAAAAAGCCACGTGTAGCCCACAAAATTCGTCGCTTCCGAGGCCGAAACTAATCTCAAGTTTCGTTCCCAACTAAGGCATCATATTCCTCAGAAGCAGAAGCACGCCAGTGCGGGTGCCTGAGAGCTTCGGTAATGGTACGAGGTTCCTCCATAGTTGGAAGTGGGTATTTGGTAACCTGGTAAAATTTTGGGTTTGAAAATGTTGCTTTGAGACCGAGTGACCATTGTATCAGTTCTGGTTTGAGGCACAGGGTCATGTCTGGAGAGGTTCATCAGGTAAAGAACCCTCAACCGACGGTGGTGCAATGGAAGTAGCAGTTTGTGGAGAAGGAGCTGCGGACTGTAGCAATACACCCTTAGGGGAGGATGGTATCACGTGACCAAGAGGTATAACCTGCTGAGTAGGTGTAAAGGGGGGGGGGAGGTGATTTAGCTAGAACAGTAGAGGGTGGTGATGTTGAGAGGGTTTCAAATGGGAAGTGATTAGCAATGAACTTGACATGTCGGGAAGTAAATATTTTGTTTGTTTTGGGATCAAGACAAAGGTAGGCAAATTGGTGAAGAGAATAACCAACAAAAACACAAGGGATAGAGCGAGGTTGTAATTTGTGATCCGTATAAGGGCGTAACCAAGGGAAACATAAACAACCGAACGCATGAATATTATTGTAAGTAGGAGCAGTGCAATGAAGAATTTCATACGGAGATTTCATAGATAGGAGTGGAGTAGGCATACGATTTATAAGATAGACGGTCGTTGAAGCCGCATATGTCCAGAATTTAAGTGATAAATGGCTGAAGTGAAGAAGGGATCGAGTTGTTTCAATGATGTGACGGTGGCGATGTTCAGATGTGCCATTTAGTTATGGGGTGTGTGGAGGAGTAGTGAAGTGGGAGATTCCATGTTTAGATAAGAATAAACGTAGCTTGATGTACTCTCCACCATTATCAGTATATAAGGATTTGATTTTGAAATTGAAGAAGTTTTCGACAAAGAGTTTGAACGAAAGGAAAATATCAAGAACATCAGATTTTTGTTGAATTGGATATAACCAGACATATTTGGAAAAATGATCAATAAAAACAACATAATAACGAAAACCATTAACAGACGGTGCAAGAGCTGGACCCCAAACATCGGAGAAAAGTAACTCTAGTGGTCTGGTGCTGTGAAGGTGTTGAATAGAGAAGGGGAGTTTGTGACTTTTGGCACATTCACAAGAGACACAAATGGGCGATAGTTTGGAATGGTAGCAGAAGTGTTGTCTGGCTTGAAGATGCGACATTACTTTATGAGATGGATGACCTAAAATGTGGTGAAGAAGATCAAGACTCGAAACAGTAATAAGAAGAGCAGTGGGTCTGGAGGAAGGTAGATGGAAATTGTAGAGATCACCGTGACACATCCCCGTGAAAAGCACTGCCTTCGTCCGCAAGTCCTTCACCTGAAAACGATTGGGAAACAGTTCCACAGACACATTATTTATAGTGCAAAATCTTTTGACAGAGACAAGATTACGACTAATGTTTGGAACATGGAGGACATTATCAAAGAACAAAGGTTTGAAGGGAGAGAGGCAATGGAAGCTACCAGTATAAGTTATTGGTAGGTTATAACCATCACCCATTTGAAGATGATCGTTGCCCAAATAAGGAAAGTGTAGATGTAGATGATCTAAATTATTAGTAACATGATGTGATGCACCTGAGTCGAGAATCCATTGATGATTGAACGGCAAGGGAGGTTGTGAGATAATAGTGGAGTCGGTTGTGCTAGAAGACAATTTTGTTGGACTGCTTGGCCAATAGGCAGGTGGGCCTGGTGAGTGCACAGATGCCCTCGTAGGCTGGGACGTATCAGAGCTGGTTGGCCCTGGTGGGTTGGTCTGGCGGGTATAAACCGGATGTGAGTTGGACTGGAATCGTACAGATGGGCAAGAGGAGTGCCAGACTCGAGTGGCAGTGTTAGCAGTGATAGGATGAGTGGAGTCAGCTAGCTGTGATTGACGTAAGAGAAAAGATTCATGATCATCAAAGGAAATAGGCTGCTCCCAAGCTCGAATAGCAGCACTGAGATCTCAATAGTCAGAGGGTAGTCTGTTGAGGGTGTGGATGACAAGATCTGTGTCATCAACCGGGCCACCAGTGATGGCTAGTTCATCGGCTATTCCCTTGATGTGTTGGAGATAGTCGGCAATGGACGAATCACCCCTGGTAAGATTAATAAGTCTCTCTTTAAGAGACATAAGGCAAGATTGCAATTTATTGGCGTACATCCGAGCAAGAAATGCCCAGGCCTGCTGAGAAGAGGTTATAGAACCTAACATAGTGATAATGGTAGCATCGATAGAGGCGATAAGTGCATAAAGGAGTTTGTCCTGGCACATCCATTGCTTATAAGAGTCACCGGTTTCATCAGGACAAGGTTGTGTACCATCAACATAGCCCATAAGGTCATATCCTATAAGAAGAGAGGAAATTTGTACGCGCCACGTCGAATAGTTGGAGCTAGTTAACTTGAAAATGGATTGCAGGTTGAGGAAGATGAGGCCGGAGTTGCCATCAGCCAGGAGATAAGCATCGAGAGCCATTAGAAACGTGTGAGATCGAAAGAAAAAGGTTGAAAGGAAAATGCAGTTACGCTTGGTATAGCTCTGATATCATAAAGATGTTGAAAATATGAAAGAAAGTTTTATTTCTATCGTATGTCTAATACAAGGAAAGAGTAAATATATATACATGAGGATTGTACAACAAATGTTGACAAAAGAGAGAGAGAACAGATTCTAACAAACTTAAATAACAAATTTTGGTATAACAAATTTATGCAAAGTCTAGAGGATTCTTATCATGAAGTATCCTCAGTTGTTATTATTTGAGAGTCGCGATCTAGCTCTAAGAAATTCCTCCAAGGTAAAGTTTTTCCCTCTTTCCTTCGAGAGCTTAAGTCCTTCAATAGAATTTGGTTGTAGGTTCGGGTTCAAGTAGTCTAGGGAGTTGAGACCCTCGCCCAGTGTCACCTCTAGTTGGTTGCACTAAGGCAGCAAGGCACCTAATGTAGGGTAACTTGCCAAAAAAGGAAAGAAACAAGGGCAATTTGGTAACGATCTTAGTGAGATGCTGGAGCCCTTCTAGCATCAAATGCATGCCCTTTGACAATGGAATGAAAATTACATGAATGATCTCATATAATGCTCATTCTTTACATTTCCAATTATATTATTTTTTCTGTTCCATTTCACTTAGCAAACACCATGTTACAGTATCCAAGCTTCCAATAGCAGCAACAAAACAAATGGTAAAAGATCTACTCCATGTCTTACTAATCTTACTTCACCCATTGACTACCCAGATCCTGAAAACTTCTAATTGGATACATCTCGAAAGCTTCTCCATTATGTTTGCTTCAGAAGAAATGAAGCAGCAGCAGAAGCCATTTTCTGCACCTAAAGGTATGTTTGCACAACAATGTCATCTTGCACACATAATGGCATTGACTATGCAGCCTGAAGGGGGTTACCACGTGCTTATGTGTGTGAATATTATGTACAAAGGCAGCAAGGGAGAGAATTGCACACTTCCATTTCATTTAGTGAATATTAATGTTACAACTAGCTGACTCTAGAATGAGTAGAAATTTTGACTCTATACATACCGTGGCTTGGGCTATAAATCAACACGTAACAAGGCTATCTAATGTGGGAGAACTTTTGCACTTCAGATTCTACTCCCCTTACATTCTCAACAATAGCGTGAATTTTTGAAGACAGTTCTTCAGTTTGTATCTCAACATCATTTATGAAACTAAGTAGCGTGTCGCGGTAAACTGAACACAATTGTTCCTGTTGCTCCAACTCTTTAGTAAGTTCTTCAATCTTTTTGTCTTTGTCACCCTGCACATGCGAAACACAATTAATCTCAAATCACATAAAAGTCTAGAAAGTGGTGCCATAATCAAGGCTCGCTTGGTCACACCAAATAGGTCGCCAATTGGAGAGACGTGCGAAGCACAATTTATCTCAAATCATATAAAAGTCTAGAAAGTGGAGCTATAATCAATGAAGGCCGTCTTGATCACATTAAATAGGTCACCAATTGGAGAATTTAACGAACAAGACACAAAATTACGATTAAGGTTAAGATAATTGCGAGCTAGAATTATCTCTACTCATTTGTTACGCTTGAGAAATATCACTATCAAGGAGGGATGTCATGAACAATTAAAAATTTAAAAATAAGGACAAATGTTTTTAAACACATTCATATGCAAGTCTAGATGAAGAAATCATATGAAAGGTCAAGATACTAACTGATGTACTAAACCCTCCGGCAGTAATAATTAATGGATGATTATGGTCCTTTTCAAATCTTGTAACAACCCATTTTCCAGACTTTTCCATTTTAACTAAGATAGTTGCTTTGCAACCTTCTCGCGCACTTGGCCGTGGCTTTTTATCTGTTCCATTTCTACTTCTCTGATTGGGAGAAAAACCCTGTTTATTACATCCTAGTCTACGAGCAAGGGTCCTCCCGTCAATGCCTGATCGACGACGTTGCATAATGCGAACAACAAATCCTACACGTCGGGCATACTCTACATAAAACCTCCTGGCAGCATCTTCAGACTCGAATTCCATACCCACGTATGGTTCTAGAACTGCATCCCCTTGCAATGCAGTGGTTTTTTCTTCAATGGAGTAGTCAAAACCTTCAACTTCCTTGTCCAAATCCACTGTCATATAATCATGAGACAAGTTGAGCCAAAGATGCTATTTATATCATTTTTCTTAAAAAATAACCAAAAAGATAGCCCAAACTATCTTTGTAATAACATAAATCAAGTTCTTAATATCAACATGACTTGTGATTCATGTAAACACTACTTGACATGCAACAATCTAATTAGGTATAACAATAAAAAGTAGATGATACTTTTAACTAAAATATGAAGTGGCGTCTAGCACAATACCAGGTCTCAACATGAAATTCATTTGATCTTTAACATAAGTGAGAGAAAAGAAAATATAAAGAAGCATATAACACATAATACAATGCCAATCAGAATATTGTATACGCTTTAATATGAAATGTTTAAATCACCAACAGTTTCCTAGGGTTCCAAGGCTGGCTGTGGAGGTTAAGAAGTTTCTAATAACTATAGGGAAGAGGCAGGGTATGAAGGCACACAGACTGATATCTCTGGGCAAAATCATCACTAATGTTGACTAACAGACCAATTTTATGTTTCAAGACCAACTTTTGCCATTTACTCAGATTTATTCCTCCTATCCATCTGATATCATTTTCTATCAATAGGATACAACTATCAAGAAGTTTTTTTTAGAAAAAGTAAATAAATCGCGTTAATAAAAAACTAGAGTTTACATGGAATATACAAAATAAAACATCAAGTAAAATTTAAGACTATTAAAGCTCATTAAGACAAAACATGTGTAACATGTTACAACCATGGCAACTCACTAGGAGTCACTAGAGGGACCAATTTAATTTCAAAAGTGGAGAAAGTGAAGCCTTTTTCTCTAGCTATAAGCAGCTCCCTGATACGTCTAATATTGCATTCACTTACATGATCTGGAGAGCTGAACTTGCCCTTGAAGACCTTTGGTTCCTCTCCCACCAAATACCATAAATTGTGCTACTAAGAACCAAGCTACACAACAATCTCTCATCTTTATGAACTCTACAAAGGGAACATAGCTATTGGATTATTCCCAACAAGCCTTTGATTTGTAGATCTAGGTTACAAAGGCCAATAGCATCTCTCCAAAACCCTATATGAATAAGGACAATTAAATAGAAGATGTGCATTGGTTCCTTGATTTGACAAACATAACATACAATTCAGATTATTGGTGCCTCTTGTTTTGTCAAAGGTATTGAGTCTTTCTTTAATTGCAAACTACAAAGTAAATGAGAATCTTGGGACAAGAAATTTGTTCCACACAAGAGAATACCAGGTCACAGTCATTTGCCTGGTTGCTAATCATATCCATACAAGATTTGTTTGTAAATAAGCCAGAAGGATGCTTGAGCCAAATAACCTTATCCTCCATTTGTAGGTCTGGAGGAATTCGAGGGAAGCAACCTTGAAGAATTGCGCACCTTTATTGTCCCAATAAATAGCTGGATGAGGTCCCTTAACTTTAGCATTTGAATCTAGCACCATGATGCATCTGTTCTTTGTTTAATTATCCACAAGCTGGACCCTCTTATATAGTATTTATGAAACCATTTCACTCAAAAGGATTCTGTATAATTTATTACTTTTCAGAACCTCTTGATCACCATAACCTTGTTTACCAACTTTGCACTTTTAACTCTCAAACCTCCTTCTCCCTTAAGGTCATTTCACCTTACTTTCACAAACAACCTTAGAGGATTCATTGTCAGTCCAAAGAAAATTCTTGAGAAGTTTGTCAATTTCCTTACAAAGCTCCATAGGAAATTCAATGTCAGAGGACCAATAGATGGATAAGTTACTAAACACTAAAGAAATTAATTGAACTTGCCAGCAAAAGATAAGCACCTAAATGTCCAGGCCCTAATTCTTTTTTTTAATCACATCCAATAACCCTTCACTATCTAAATAAGAGAGCTTCATTGAGGATATAGGAATACCTAGGTAGGTAAGTTGTGGAGATTTGAGTGATAGACTTGAGATGGATGATAACAACTAGCTAAGTTCAAGGCATCCACTGACGTGATAATATAGCTCTTGTCCCTGTTAATATGAAGCCCATAACAGGCACTTAATTCCTTCAAAGATCTCATTAAGCAAGCTACTGAGGCTTTGTCAGCCTTACAAAATAATAACAAATCATCAACAAAAGCAAGATGGGTGATGTCCAACCTATTACACTTCATATGATACTTAAAGCCACAATCAACAAGCACTTTTGTCTGAATATGTGCGCATAAGTACCTTAATGCATATGGTAAAAAGATAAATAGAGAGAGGATCACCTTCCCTTAGCCCTCTAGAACACTTGATAATTTTACTAGCTTCCCCATTTATCAAAACATTGAATGAAGTAATGGTTATGCACAGGCAGATCCAAGTAATTAACCTATCAGGGAACTCAAATACTTGTAAAGAAAGAACCATAAAATCCTAACTAACTAAGACAAATTCCTTATGAATATCAATTTTGATTGGACAATTAGCTCTAAAGCCCTTGATATAGTAATTCTTCAATAATTCATGTCCAAGCAACATATTCTCTCCAATACTTATACCTTATATAAAAGCCTCTTAAGATTGACTAATGAATGAAGGAAGCACACGCTTGATCCTATTAGTCAATAATTTGCAACAATTTTATAAAATGTATTGCAACAAGAAATCGGTCTAAAATCTTTAAAAGAGTTTGGATTATAAGTTCTTAGGACTAGATATAAATGAGTGCAATTCTATACCTTCAACATCTGAGCATGATCAAATAACTCATAAATAGCTTTGCATACATGGAATTTAATAGAGCTCCAATTTTGTTGATAAAAGAATCCATTAAACCCATTAAATGGACTAAAAGAGAATACCACTACCCTTATATCGCTATTAGTGGAACTCTTGTAAGAAATTTAGACTGCTAAAGGGAGATTACCTTAGAAATGGATAGGCCATGAAGTAGGTAAGGAGGATTCCCAGCCATTGGAGTTCCCAATACTTTAACGTAGTAATTTATGGCATGTATTTGTAATTCATTTTGGTTAATGATAATTATACCCTTATCAGTGAGTAACTTGGACATTTTGTTACAATTCCTCCTAGCAAGTAGTGATATATGGAAGAACTTGGAATTAGAGTCCTCATCTTTCATCCATAAAAACCTTGATTTTTTTCATAAGAATGGAAGTATGTACTTTTAGAGCACTCATGTAATTCACCAAGGTTTGCTTATCCTTGATCTTGAGAGGGCCATCATAAGGAGAATCATAAAGTTTATCCTATCTTTATATTAATGCTTCTTTAGCTCAATCTATGCCCTCAAGAGTGTTCATGTGCTTGCTTTTTTGAAAGGATTTGAGCTCTTATCTTATTCCTATCAACTTCTTGTGGAACTGGTAAAAACCATAACCATTCATCCGTTACTCTAATCTTTTATATACAAATTCTTGGAACCCCATCTAAATGGAGAAGGACCCTTTACTTTCTGAACAATGTCATGAATCTCCACAAGGGAATGGTCTGAGCAAAGATTGTTATTGAAATGAGCTATGCTTGAATTGAATTTATAGAGCCACAACAAGTTTACTAAAGCCTTATCCAATTTTCTCTTTATTAACCATTGAGCTTCCTGATTATTGAACCATGTAAAGAATCTTCCATTATGGGCTAATCTAAATTCCTTATAAAGTTTCCCTAATCTTCTT
>JANZLY010000004.1:10617469-10629284 GCA_026770305.1 Erythroxylum gonoclados | reverse complement strand
AAGGTTTATTAAAGTAAATGTCGAATCAAGATTATTTAGGTTAGGTTATTTAGGGTTAATTATGATTTATTAGGATTGATTAGGGTCAATAAGAAATTAGAGATAGTTGGATTCGAATAATTTAGGTTTACCAACGTGAACAATAAAAAATAAAAAATGAGTTGCACCTTAGCACTAATGTAATACTCAACTAACAGATCCTCTTAATGGTTCTATTAATTTAAAGCTAAACTTGAACGATTTTGAAATATTAGAGTTCTTTCAATCCCTAAAAAAATGTTAAAAATATACTTTTTTTCCCTAGTTTTAATACTTTGAACGTAATGTAAAATTTACAAGATGTTAAAAAAGACCTACTTTTAGAACAAAAAACATTAGCTACATTATCCACACATGTTACTCTTCATTATCATAAAGTTATATTGATACTTACTTTATTTACAAATCAATTCTTGAACAATTTCAGTTTACTATTGCATTTATGTACATCTTTTCTTAAAGAAAGGAATGAAAGTTCAAAGATCCAATAAGAAACTGAGTAGTCCCACAAGATAAACTTATTAAATATCATACATCAACCAAAGAGAGGGGAAAAGTGTGATTTGTTTTACAATGTTTCATAAAAATTATAAGTAAGCCCTTATTATTATCTCTAGTTTCACTTTATACCTTAACATTACTAAAATAATACTCATTATACCCTGAATAAAGCATCAAAGTAGTCACAAAGATAATAACAAGGGCTTATTTATACCTCTTTGTAAAATGTTAAGTGAAAAAAAAACCTATTTTGTCATTGTGTAAATAAATTTTTTAAAGATCATATCATTGTTTATTAGATCAAAATTTCCCAATCATTAGACCATATATGTTAAATCAATGGCCTGCATATTAAAAATTAACTAAAACCTATCTCTATTATAGTTTAGTGTGTTGTTAGTATTATTTAAAAATGTAAAGGTGTCATGTGATATTATAAATACTAACATAAATTAATCAAACCTTTTGAAAAACATTAAAATTCTATTTAAAGATGGGAAAATGTAAAAAATTTAACCCTAATATTTTCGCAAAAATTCAAATTAAATCTTAACATTTTGGAGCATTTAAAATAAATAATAACATTTTCGAAAACATTCAAAATATACCTAGAATGAATGAAAAATTAGTTAGAGGGTTGAGGGTGGAAGAACGGTGAGAAGCGTAAGACAGCATGTCCTTGACCAAAAGAGAGTCCAACTCGAGAACTACGTGCCGAAAATCAAGGGACCAGGCCAGGCTCAAACTCGAATAGACGCCCCAAAGTTCTGCCGAGGCCGGGGAACATCGACCAATCTTCTTTGCGAAGCCGCCCAGCCAAGCCCCTGAGCTATTCCGGATGAGGCCCCCTGCGGTGGCTGAAGTGTGAATGCTGTTAACAGCACCATTGGTATTCAGTTTAACCCAGCCTTGGGGAGGCGGAAGCCAGCCGATACGCCGCTCAGAGCGGGGGGGAGGAATGAGACGGGCACGAAGGTGCCAGACTGAGGCCTGATGGATCTGAAGGGCATAACTCAGGACGCAGTCGAGGGGGGAAAGCGGCCAGGAGAACTGGGAATCGAAAAGGGCTGAATTCCTCCACTTCCAAAGAAACCAGCAGGCGGTGCCAAAGAGGACAGGCCAGTCAATACCAGAGATCAACTTATGCTGCCGCAGATTGCGTTGTAGCCAGTCCAAGGTGTTGGTATGGAAAAAGTCAGGCGCGAGGGAGAGGGAAGGGAAAGAGCGCTAAAGACGGTGCCCGTTGGGGCAGTCGCGGGCAACGTGGAGCGAGGATTCGACCGTATGACAATGGTGACAGTCCGCGGTAGTGGTAAGGTGGCGACGAACGCGTTGTTAGTTGGAGAGGAGACGGTCATGAGCAAGAAGCCAAAGGAAAGACCGAATACGTTGAGGCTCGGGCCAGTGCCAAATGAGCTTCCAGATGGTGTGGGAAGGATCGGAAGAGGGGACCTGAAGAAGCGCATAGGCCGAGGTAGTGGTGAAACGCCCAGTAGTCGCAGGGCCCCATACGAGCTTGTCAGGGCCAAGGAAAGGCTGGGGGAAAGGTACCCGCAATGGACAAGCAGATAGGAGGGGGGAGCAAAGTGTGAAGAATCGGCTAATTCCAATTGCCTGTGCTGTCCACAAAGCGGTGAACCCGGAGTGCAAGCTTCGATTGGGGAATGGGAGAAATGGCGTGAGGAAGAAGGGGGCCCACGGTCTCTACCCAAGGATCTGTCCAGAATCGTGTATGGGTCCCGTCGCAGATCATCCATTTCATGCCGCAGAGAACGGACGACCAAACAGCTTTGATACTTCTCCATACCATAGAGCCGCCAGGGGTGGTGGGAGCGGGAGGGATGTTATGGACGTCGAAATGGTATTTATCAGACAATATTCAAACTCAGAAAGTCGTAGGATTCGAGAGCAGCGCCCATCCAAGCTTCATAAGCAGCGCATCATTGGTGGCTCTAATGTGGCGAAGCCTAAGCCCACCCTGGTCTTTAGGTTGACAAACCTGATCCCAATGAACGAGGTGTATCTTCTGGGCGCCGGGAGTGGAGCCTCATAAGAAAGTACGCATGATTTTCTCCAATTCATCGCACAATCGTCGCGGGAGGCGGACCGTCTGCATGGTGTAAGTAGGAAGCGCAGAGATGACTGATTGAATCAGGGTGAGGCGGCCCGCAAAGGACAACAGATTGGCTTGCCAACCGGAAAGGCGTTTGTGGACGGTATCAATCAGATATTGGTAGGTGTGCTTAGTAACCTTAGCATGGAGCAACGGGACGCCAAGATAACGTCCAAGATCCACTGTGGGCTGGAATCCTAAGTCTCTACTGAGGGCCCGGGCGACAGAAGTGGATATATTTCGGGAAAAGAAGCAGCGAGATTTGGCGGGGCTAATCCGTAGCCCGGAAGCGGAACAGAAAGTGGACAAAAGGTTACGGATGAACGAAACTTGGTCAACCGAAGCTTCAGCAAACAGGAATAGATCGTCAGCAAAAAAGAGGTGAGATATGGAGGGGCCGCCACGGCTCAAGTGGACAGGCTTCCAGTGGCCTTCGGCCACGGAAGTGTGGATGAGATGCCCCAGACGTTCCATACACATCACGAAGAGGTACGACGAAAGTGGGTCCCCCTGACGGAGACCGCGAGTAGGGGTAAAGGGGTCGCTGAGAACGCCATCCCAATTGACCTGCATGGTCACCGTAGTAACACACCGCAGAATAAGGGTGATGAAAGAGGTCGGAAGCCCAATATCGAAAAGGGTGTCAGAAATGAAGTCCCAAGATAGCCGATCGTAAGCTTTCTCTAAATCCACCTTAACGGCCAACATGCCTGTCTTCCCTGATTTCCGGCGCATGGAATGAATAACCTCTTGAGCAATAATAATGTTATCAACAATATGCCGGCCAGGGACAAAACTACACTGGGTGGGGCTGATGAGGGTGGAGAGGTGAGGTTGCAGACGACCCACAATAAGTTTGGTGAGAGCTTTATAGAGCACTGAGCAGAGGGCTATAGGGCGGAATTGGGAGATCGTCTGAGGGGAGGGGTGCTTGGGGATGAGGACTAAGCTGGTGCGGTTCAGGGCGGGGTCCCAGACTTCATCGCGGAACATGTGTTGAAGAAAAGAGTGAGATATGGGCCCAGAAGATCCCATTGGGTCTGAAAAAACAGAGCCGTAAAACCATCAGGGCCTGGGGCCTTGTTGGGGTTCATGGCAAAGAAGATGTTTTTAACTTTGGCGGGCGAGAGAGGGGCAATCAGATCAATAGAAGCGCTGGGGGGAAGAGGGGGAAAAAGCCCAGTGGGAAGAGAGGGATGCTGGGTGGGAGGGTCAGCCTTGTAGAGGGTGGCAAAGAACTCGAACGCAAGACGGCGGAGGCCAACAGAATCCGTAAGAAGGCAGCCAGTGTCGTCGCGAAGAGAGGTACAACGCGTTTGCCGGTGACGGCCGGAAGTGAGCGTATGATAGTAAGAAGTGTTGCGGTCCCCATGGGCTAGCCACAGGCTGCGCGACTTTTGGTGCCAGTACAGTTCTTCTTGAACGAGAACGTGTTCCAGTTCCTGTTGCAAATGCACCTCCAAATCTCGTAGGGATTCAGAACATGAGTCATTTTTTCCGCTGAAAAATATGCCCAAAAGTAGAGGAATTCCACTGCTGGAGATGAGCTCCCAACTGACTGAGGGCGCTAGAAATGGTTGGGAGGTGGGGATTCCAATTGTTTTTAATGGTTTGGGCAAAGTGGTCATGAGTTAACCAAGCGGATTGAAACCGGAAGGGCCGAGGGGAAGGGGAGGGAGGCATAGAAGGAGTAAGAGTAACCAAGAGGGGGCGATGATCAGATTTGAGGAAGGGAAGATGTGTAACCATCGTGTGCGGGAAAGAGTTCAACCAAGAAGGAGAACAAAGAACGCGATCGAGGCGGGCACGAAGCGGTCCTCGCCGCCAGGTGAATTTAGGGCCTGAAAAGCCGAGATCCTGGAGGTGGCAGAAATGCAGACAATCGCGAAAAGGTTGGCTCACCCCCGAGCGAAGACGTGAGCCGCCACGCTGGTCAGTGCTTTCAAGTTTGGCATTGAAATCGCCCCCCACAATCCAGGGGTGCGTAGTAATTTGGGCAATTTTCTGCAGATGTTGCCAGAGGAAGTGTTGGAGTGGATAAGTGGGGCTGGCGTAAATAGCCGTGAAATCGAAAGAAAGGTGGTCCCAGGTAAGGTGCAGATGAATGAACTGCCGATGAGATAAAAGAATTCGGACTGTAGTACCGGAATTCCAAAGAAGCCAAATGCCGCCAGAGAACCCCTCGGCTTCCACCCGGAAGGACTGGGTGAAGCCGAGGTTGCGAATAACTTTATGGGCACGTGCGCCGCTAATACGAGGTTCCACCAGGACAACGAGAAAAGGTTTGTGAAGCCGGATGTAATTTTTGAGAATGGGCTGGAAGGTCTTACCTCCGGCCCCTTGACAATTCCATAGGAAAATAGACATAAAATCGAATGTAAAAGGAGATACTATGAAGCGGGTTGTCCAACTCCAGGACAGGTCTGGTCCGCATCAATTGAAACGGTGGGAGGGAACGGTACCTCGGTCATGGGAGAATCTAAAGGCGAAGGGCCGTCGGGGGAAGGGGAAGGAGGGACAGAAGGATCGGGGGTCGAGGGGGGGCAAAAAATGGGTAGAGGGCAAAGGGGAGGGGACCGGGTCAGCGGGTAAATCCTCCTCCATAGGGCCTGTGTCTGGGTCCCCAATCAAGGGAATGACGAGAGAGCTGTCATGGATCATAAGATCGTGATGTGAGGGTAAAGAAATGACGACATGCTGAGTGGCGGAGTTGGTGGGGTCTGTGGGCTTCGGGCCCAGGGCAGCAAGGAAGGGGTCGGAAGGACCAGCAGGGCAAGGGGCTGGAGGGGCTGGGTTTGGGCCAGGGAATTGGGCTGGGGCTGGGGGGCTCTAGCTGGACCAGAGGAAGGCCCAGCTGAAGGTTTGGCAGGCCCACGCCTAAGCACAGGCCCAGACCCACGCGAGGCGTGACCCGGAGCCAACGCCTTAAACACGGAGCGATGCTGAGAGTGGACAGAGGAGGGAGACGGCCGCGCGGACGGAGCAGGGGCTGAACTAGGAGCAGGGGACGGGGACTGGTGGCGAGGGGAGGGCTCAGGGTCGGCGATGGCCTGGAAGCGCAAGCCGCGCGGACGCTCCGAGGTGGGTGGGTAACGGCTATCGCGATCTGACAGGGGACCGTTGGGGGGGCGGCGGCTGCGTCTCTGGACTTGGATCCAGGGACCATACTCTGCGTGGGGAAGTGGATCGGTGTTGGGGGATGTGTTGAGAGCCGTTGGCGTAGCCAGCGGTGGAGGGGCGGAGGAAGAATCAGAGGTCGGAGCGCCAGTCGGCTGGTGGGGGCAAAACTCCGTGTCGTGCCCGGGGCGGCCACAGGCCAGGCAAATCATGGGGAGGCCTTCGTAGGAGACCTTAATACGCTCGCCGTCAAGCTCCATTAAAGACCTCAAAGGGGAGTTCAGATCGATTTCGACGGCGACCCGAGCATAACGACCTCGCTGAGTTTTCTGGGTGGTGGTATCGATGCGGATGGTGCGACCAATAAGGTTGCCCAAAGCTCGTAAAATGGAGGGGTGATAGTGAGTAATAGGAAGTTCAGGGAAGCGTACCCAGGTGACCACGTGAGAAACCACGCCGGAGGAGGGGCGGAAGGTGGGAGACCAAGCCTGGACGGAGAGGGCGTGACCCAGAATCACCCAGGGACCATTCGTGAGAGCGTGAAGGTAATCCTCCTCCTGCAAAAAATTAATTAGAAAGAAATCATTATCCAAATCAATGATTTTCATCGGACCTGCCACAGGCCACAGCCCCTGGAGCCTGATCTTGAGCAAGTTGAACCCGATGCGGCGACCCAGCAATTTGACGACCACTGCATGCTCCCATCTTTTGTTCAGGCGGCCTTTAAGAGGAATGGAGAGTTCAAGACCCATGCCAAGCTCGCCTTGTACCAATGTGATGTCACCCTCTTCAATGTCTACCGGTTCCTCGTCCGGCCAGTCAGAAACATCAGTAGCAGCCGACGCTTGCAGTCCAGTAACAGCAGCGCTATAACTGTGGGGACGAGTGGGTGGAACTGGAGGAGACGGTGGAGGGTCTTCCTCCCGCTCGCGAATGCGGACTTTCTTCGCCGTGTGGCCGGTGCTGTCAATGGAGTTGAGATCAGCTCGGGAAGCGTCAGCGCGGTCAGCCTCCGGCGCTGAAGACATACTGGTGGAGAATTAGTTGACCGAGAACACAGACAAAACGTGCGGATGGAACAGTAACTTTCAGAGCTTCCGTTTCTTGGATACAGACAAAACGACGTCATTTTGAAAGTAAGGATCGTGACTCAACCCTCTCGTAGCCTAACTGGCCCGTGACTCAGTTTGTCCGACTATAATTAGCCCAACTTTGATATGTGACCCGACTGGGCTGACCATGATCTGCATCCGTGACCCAGTAAATACGAGCTAAAATCGAGCCGAGCCTTTTTGACATCCGTACAAGAAATTAATGGAAAAGCTGGGACAAGATGGCCGTTAAAACAGACGGAGTTAAGTATTGCGATACCGTTAAAAGGACAGTTATAATTCTGCGTCATCGTATACGTCACACTAACACTAGAATTATGCGAATCTAAGAAAAGACAAAGAAGGGGCTACCAACATCCCCACACTTAAACTTTTGTTTGTTCTCAAGCAAAGACAAAACAAGAAAAACAAAAACACACCAAAACACAACACATACACATATGCAATAATGGAACAATGACATTAAACTTCCCGAAACAAATTTAACTACAAACACGATCCTTCAAGTTGTTCTAACTTATTAACTTGTGAAATCTGTGTCTAAGTACTTCGGACCAAATATATATACTAATCAGGACTTAATATTACATTCATTCACTCCTATCACTTACACACACACATTGATAATTATTTGGTCAATTGAAATTGTAACTATCCTTAAGTGGCTTTTCACAAGAAATCAAGTTATTCACAAGATCACTAAGATTTATTAAACAACAATTTTTTTATTAATTTTATTAACATGAAGCCAGCCTTTTGACGCAAAGGAAAACATTTGTGATGAATGTCCCCCGATTACTTAACTAGGCCATGTTTTTATTAAGCGACTTGGTTGGAATGTCATTATAGCCTTTTGATGCGAAGGAAAAAAATTGTGATGAATTTCCCCCGATTACTCAATTACATCACATTCTCAACTGGCTATTAGCTCTATTCATAACCCGATTTGTTTCAAAACGGGCCAGTGGAATAGTTATTTATTTAATATTTTCACAATTTTTTAATTATTATTATTACCTACCTCATTTCTTAAGCTAATCAATCTGAGAAAAGAAACCTAACGATGCTACGTATTCGATTGGCCTAAAATTATAAATGAATGTGGTAAATTCCTAGAGTGAATGAACCAATATCATATCCTAATTAACATAAATATTTAGCCGAAACAACCTAGAACACTAATTTAACAAGCTAATAAATCTTCACAACCTAAAAGACGATTTTCAAAGCTAAATCGATTATGTTAAGTCCTAACCATTGGCACATTCACACAAATCACATCATGCAAACCTAAACAAAACTAACATATAATATGAAAAATTCATACTCAAAATAAAAAATATAATGCACATAACGCAACTCTCCCCACACTTGGACAACACATTGTCCTCAATGTGAGAAGGACAAATAACATATAAGGTGGGAATCAAAATAAAATAATACGAAAACATAAGAAAAAAATAAAGTCAACAATGAAAAGATAAGGGTTAGAGCATAAGAACCCGTCATGGAGATTGAGGTGGTGATGGCGTTAGAGTCTGAAACCAATTGCACTTGATGCCCGAGATTACAACCCTATCTTATAATTACTTTTAAAGGAATAAGAGAGTAAGCAATCCAAACCATTCTAAATCATTAAAAACTTATTTTTAAAATTTAAAGCAAATATAACTACACAAAAATTTCAATCTAACAACCAAACGTGCTAATTTATGATCATTATCTTGACTTCACGTCCTTCAAAACTCAGCCGGGATCAATTAAAAGTAGCTTGCTTCCACCTGTGTTGCCCAATTTCAGCTTCGTAGCTTGTAAATAAGCTACAAATTGCAAGATAATCAGAAGCACAATAATGATAATATTAAAGAAACCAATTAAGTTCAATAATGTCCTTTTTACCAATAAATTGTCAATAAAATAGGGAATAATGAAACTCCCTGAATATTGTATTGAATCCAGCAATTTGTCCTATAAGAGGGTGAGTTGTTCTTGTTCTCCCGTCTCGTCTTCTTCTTTCATTTCATGAACAGAGACTTTCATATCTTCTTTAATCTTTATGTCCTGTATCCTCTATTCTTCATTTTCTTCTTCTTTAGCTTCTAGAATAGAGACTTCCTTGTATGCTTCAAACTTTATGTCTGTTGTCATCTTTTCTTCTTTCTCTCGCTCCTTTAAAGATTCGACATCATCAATTCTCATAAATAAGCTACCCTCCTTTGGGTTCTTTAATACCTTATTCATGCTGAATTTCACTTTTTCATCTCCAATCCGAAGGATGAGGTTGTCTTCATGGACATCTATCAAAGCTTTTCTGATAGTCAAAAATGATATACCAAGAATTAGTGGACAGTTTTTATTCTCTTCAAAGTCTAGCATGAAAAAATCCACAGGAATTATAAACTTGTCCACTTTTACAAGTACATCCTCCACCATGCCAAACATTTTCTTTATCAATTGATTTGCCAACTGAATATGCATAAATATTGGTTTCACTTCTCTTAGCCTCAGTTTCCTAAAAATCGACAAAGGCATAAGGTTTATACTTACGCCTAGGTCGCATAAGCATTTTGAATCTTTAAATTACCAACTACACAGGGTATTGTAAAGCTCCCTAGATCTATCAACTATGAGGGCATATGGTTGGTAATTAAGAAGCTGGAGGTTTCAATCATGGTTACTGTTTGATTATCATCCCAAGTCCGCTTGGTAGTTAATATTTCTTTAAGGAACTTTTCATACTTGATCTTACGTTTCAACGCTTCCACAAAAGACAAGTAAATTTTCCAGTTCTTTAGATTTTCCATAAGCTTTGCGAATGGTGCATCCAATTCATTCTTTTGAAGTCTTTGTGGAAATGGTATTTTCGGTGCATAAGGAAAAGAAGGAATGTATGGAGGGTCCTCATTCTTATCTTCATCCTTTTTCTTCTTCTCTTGGTCTTTTACAAA
Organism: Erythroxylum gonoclados; assembly: GCA_026770305.1. Classification (NCBI taxonomy): domain Eukaryota; kingdom Viridiplantae; phylum Streptophyta; class Magnoliopsida; order Malpighiales; family Erythroxylaceae; genus Erythroxylum; species Erythroxylum gonoclados. The sequence continues at coordinate 10,619,454 of JANZLY010000004.1, read as the reverse complement.
GTAGGTCTTAGCTTGTTTTTCCACCGATTCTTTTAGCTCTTTCCCACTCCTAAATATGATAGCCTTACATTGCTCTCTTGAGTTTACTTATATGTTGCTCATAAATTTTTCCATACTTATCTTACAAAATTCCCTGTAAAGCTGACTCATTTGAACCTCTAAGTTGTGAATAAAAGAGGTATAATCTTCCGTTACTTTCTCAAACTTCCCTTATAGTCTCTTCTAGGCCTCTTTCATATTCATAAGCTTTTCCATGATCTTGTCCAATTTAGAATCCCATGAACTTGACTCATCTTGAAATCCTACCAAGCCTTGAATTCCCATTTGAGTTCTCACATTGTTAAACCAAAAGAAATTCGGGTGGTTTTGCTAACCCAAATTGTAAGCGTTTCAAAAAGGATGATTACTTCCCCGACCAAATTGTGCCTCAATGAAGTTCACAAGGGTCGTTTGCTCCTTATAATATATTTCATCCATCATCGTTCTTTCTACCTCTTCTTGGCATTTAACTTTTTGGATTCCTCATAGTTACCTTGTGATGTCCAAATTGATGTGTCTTCTATTTTTTGACCAAACTCCCCTCTCTTTCATTTTTTTGTTTGAATTTTTTTGTGATTAGGTACTATAATAAAAAGGGTAATAATTCCTTAAAACAAAGGAATTCAAAAAGTACCAAACTAATTCCCCGACAACGACACCAAAAACTTGTTAAGCAAGTTTAATCTTATAAAACCCTTAATATTTTCACAAACGCACAAGTCGTAGCGTAGTATATGAGGTGTCGATCCCACAAGGAATTAGTGAACTAATCGAATCCTAATTTGACTAAAGCCTAAAAATGTAATTAAAATGAAAAAACTAAACAGAAAGTAAACAATCAAATACGGAGTGATGAAAATGAGAATTCTAAATTAATGCAAGAAATCAAATTTGAGCACCACCAATTGAAACTTAAGATTCAAACCAGGAAAATTAACAAATTATGAGAAAGGGGATTTATCCAATCATCAATGACAACTTAGTCACTTTTGTGTTAATGCGGTGTCGGTTCTAGAATTTCGAAGGGTGGATTAGTCTCTCTTAAGTTGTGATCATCTAGCCCTAATTCATAAACCCTAATTAAATTGATTTACCAAACATGTAATCTCTCGATTAAAAAAACAACCTACAACCTAATTAGTTCTTAAGCATTCTAATAAACAACCGAGTCCTCACACGAGATCTCTCTTCGTATAATTATCAATTTAATTATTTGCATGGTCTATTAGATTGTTTAACACTCATTAACCAACCTAATCATTTAGCATTCATTTCACTCTCTCGATTTATTATGGAAGCATTCAATTATAACAAATAATCACAACACCCAACATAATTAACAACAAAAGAAACTAGATTAACATTGAATCAAGTATAAATCCCTAAAAGAGGTTAGAACATCCTTAACTCAAGATTTATCATCATCAATACCATCTCATACATCAAATGAACGAAATAAAAGATGAAAAGAAGAAAGGATAACTTGGAGGATTGGAGATTGAAGTAGTTGAAGCTCCACCTTCTTCTTTCTCTTCTTCTCTCTCTTCCTTCTTCCTATTCCATAGCTTTTTCCCAAATTGGAAAATAGAGGCCCTCTTTTTAAGTCATTTTTCTTGTCTTATGTAGCATTTTCTAATTAGGGTAAAAACTAGGTTTTACCTGGGCTCTAAAGTCTGAAATAACCTACAAAAAATTAAGTTATGGAGGTCAATCCGCGTCTGTCCATACGCAGGCCACAACCATGGCCCCCCAGCCACAATCGTGGCTAATTGAAATGGTCATTGTCATGATCATGACCTCCTAGGCCATGATCGTGGCCTAATGAAAGGTCTTTGTCATAATCGTGGCCCTGGGTCCTCCGCCGGGCTTTTTCCAAATCTTCTCCGTTCTTCGAGATCTCATCTCAAACATTAACAAACACATTCAAGAACCTACAATACCAAAAC